>JASDQU010028511.1:35249-45923 GCA_032191745.1 Picea mariana
GCCCAACTTGGCCTCATTTTGGGCAAAGGACACCATCCCATGTGCCAAGTTGGCAACATTCACAATTCAATCATGAATCAACATTCACAATTCAATCATGATTCAAGCCCCTTGAGGTAGGGGGCCTACACCATAAGAGGAGTATGGATTATAAAATTGGTCCCCTGGAGCAGGTGTTGGAAAAAAAACATGGTGTCACATAGAACCCAGGGGATTAGAAAATTGGTCATAGGCAGAACCCAAGGATTAAAAAATTGATTTCCCAGGGAACAGGACTTGATACAGTGGCCAACGCTTATGGATCAAGCTTTTCACATTGAGGGCACAGAGCCCATGAAATCCTCCCAATCCCATCACAATTATAAAAAAGACATGCACTTTACACCATCAAAAGCACCCAAAAGTTATTTTAACACCATATCCCCAACTTGCACTTTGAACAAAATAACATCAAGATTATGTGGGGAAGAGGACAAAAGAGTCAAGGGGGGGAGAACCTTGGTGGAAAATCAGACCCCAAAAGAAAAAAAAACAAGATGGAATAAAATTCAACCAATTTCCCGAACCTTGTTTTCCCCATGGTCTAGGTGGGTGGGTGCATGCATTGAATACAGATGGTGTCAATCTATGGTCCCCATTCCCTGCTCCCACGTACCGTTTGAAGCGCTTTTGGCATGTCTGTGTTCAATGAATGCATACATTATTCAGAGAGTTGCACAGAAAAAGTCTACAGGGGCTGTTGGGCATTACGTTTCTTGCCCTCGTTCTCCCAATATGATAATAAAAATAAGCATTCATCTCCTCTGATGCCTGTTCTTCTTCTCATTTTATTCATGCCTCTCTCCTTTATTATCAATCTCTGTATGTACCAGAGTGGGCTTCTTGCTTCCTGTTGTTTAGGGTTTCTAGCGTTTTTTCTTTGTTGGGTCATCGAGAACTGCTGCAGTGAGGGCTCTGGATCGGTTCTATTGGAGGTTGGCGGGCGGCTTGGCTTGGATTTATGCCAACTCTTGTCAGTTTTCGCGGTGAGTTAAGCGTGCCCATAGATTCATTTAGCTAGGGTTTGGGTTTCTGCTTGTATATTCTGTGGCTAGGATTTGTTTAATTAGGGTTTGGTTTGAAATCTAAATTTGATCGGATTTTTGCCTGCTATATTCTCATCGTTATTGTCTCTAGAGTTTGTGTTGGCTACTGGGCTTTGGGATTTCTTCCGATTCTTCCTAGCAATTAAATTTGGGGTCTCCTTTTATTGTTGTAGCATTAATTTTGGGGATTCTTTTGATTGTTGTAGCAATTAATTTCTGGGTTTCTTTTGATTTCTTTGGGTGTTAGAAATTTTGGGTATTTGTGTGGATTTTCATCAGCGTTAGGAAGTTGCCGTTCCGTTCAATTTTTGGACACTTGGGCCTTGGGATTTCTTTCAATTTTTGTGGAAACGTGAATTTTTGGTAAATTTTTTTATGTATTTTATGATAGATTTCTCCTTTTTGTTACTTGTTCTGAATTTTTGTGGGCGATTTGTATTTGGGATTTCTTTTGATGTTTTATGGGTATTTGGGGTTTCGGATTTCTTTTGATTTTCTGTGGGCAATTGCGTTTACTTTTGAATTTTGTGGGCGTTTAATGTGTGGGTTCTAGATTCATTTGCTACATCTCTATCCATCCATTTTATCTTGTGTTTTGCCTGTTCTTCCCGGTTTGAGATATCCTTTGATTATCATTTAGCATCTTAGGAGCAGAGGCCTTGGTTTTGTCTAGTTTTGGGCTCTAGCTGTTGTGAAATTATTTGACTAATAAATCCTTATATTACCTTAAAAGGGGTAAAGTAGTGCCTCTCAATTGATTAATCTGGAATTCTTCTCTCAAACGATCTCTGGGTTTGTTTCAACTTTTCTAGTATGGTAGATGATCTACGAGGGTTAATTGTGATCTTTTGGGTTTTGTATCTACATTTCGTTTACCTATCATATCTTTACAGAGTTTGTGGCTTTCTTGGCTGTTCCTGCATACTGTATGTTTGGTTTATTTTCCTTGAAAGTAGTAAAAAATTGGTTACCAGGGTTTCATTTAAGGATTTTTCTTTTTGCTGAGGGTGTTATATCTTTGTATCTGCAGGTGATGAAGACTTTGGAGGGCCTAAGTTTTCTGGTCGTGTGGATACAGATCTTTTTTTGTCTCTTGCACCTCGAATGGAAGTACTTTGCCCTCCTCGGAAAAGGCTCCGTGGCAATGTTACCATACCATTCAGAGAGACAAAGCCAAAGCAAGAGCAGAAAGATCTTATTAGCATGCTGCCTGATGAATGCCTTTTTGAGATATTCAGGTGTCTACCAGCAGCTAGAGACCGCAGCGTATCTGCGTGTGTCTCTAAGCGCTGGCTTATGCTCCAGAGCAGCATGCGGAGAAGTGAAATTAAGAGATCCAAGCCAAGCCCCAAAACTTGTGGAGAAGCACCTAATAGAGACCGGTCAGAACAGAGTAAACCGTCTCAAGACAATGCAAGTTTTAGCGAGGACAATTTTGAAGAGTTTTTCGATGATGGATTTGGTGAGCTGGAACATTTAGAGCCAGAGTCAAGGGAGTTTGATGCAGGATGGAAAGGAACTACAGATAAAGGAACACGTGAAAAGAAGCGAAGGTGGGTTATTGGGGACCTGTCTAGGTGTTTGGAAGGAAAGAAAGCTACTGATATCAGGCTTGCAGCAATTTCTATCGGCATGGGTGGTCGAGGAGGACTAGGCAAGCTCAAAATCCGAGGAAATCATCCTTCTCGAGGGGTGGGCGATCTAGGCCTTAGTGCAATTGGTCTTGGATGCCCAGCACTCAGGGACTTGTCTCTCTGGGATTGCCCCCTAGTTGGGGACAAGGGACTGTTGGCTATTGCCAAGGGCTGTCGTCTGTTGGAAAAGCTTGACCTGCTCAACTGCCCAATGATTGGAGACAATGGTTTTGAAGCTATTGCTGAAAATTGCCCTGGCTTATTAACCCTCAACATAGAATACTGCCCAAAAATCGGAAACAAGTCCCTGGAAGCAATTGGACGGCACTGTCCCAATCTTCAATCCTTATCCATCAGTGACTGTGCTCTTGTTGGTGACCGAGGGATTATATCTTTAGTGTCAAGTTCAACAAAGCTGATGAAGGTGAAACTGCAGGCCATAAAAGTTACTGATAATACTTTATCTGCTATCGGACTTCACTGCAAGAATTTAACTGAATTAACATTTGTAAACCTCCAGAAAGTTACAGAGAAGGGTTTTCAGGCTCTGGGAAATGCGTCAGGTATGCAAAAGCTAAAAATGCTGTCAGTTACCTCGTGTCGAGGATTGACAAACCCTGGTTTGGAGTCCATCGGACAAGGCTGCCCTAGTGTGAAACTAGTATCCTTCCGCAAGTGTGAATTCTTGTCTGACAAAGGATTGAAGGCATTTACGAAAGTTGCAATTTCACTAGAGAGTCTACAGTTAGAGGAATGCAATATGATATCTCACCTTGGCCTGATAGACGCTCTAGGAAGCTGTAGTGGAAAGCTGAAGGTGCTCACACTCGTAAAATGTACAGGGATCAAAGAGTCCGGACTTGGAGAAGTGCCAGTACCCACTTGTGAATCCTTGAAATCTCTTAGTATTCGGTCATGCCCATCCCTTGGAAATGGATGTTTGGCTTTACTGGGAAGAGCATGTCCTCAGGTACAATCCATTGACTTTAGTGGACTTGCAGGAATCTCCGATGATGGTCTGTTTGCACTTTTCGGAAGCTGTAAAACAAGCCTAGTGAAATTGAATTTGAGCGGGTGTATTGAAGTGACAGACAGGGCAGTTTTTGTTATAGTGAACCTTTTTGGGAAAACCCTCCTGAGCTTAAATCTAGAGGGTTGTAGGAAGGTGACCGATCAGAGTCTCGGGTTTATTGCTCACTACTGCGCAATCTTGCAAGAATTGGACATCTCTAAATGCGGTATTACAGATAATGGACTTGTTTCCTTGGCATCTGCAGCAAGTTATTGTCTACAAATTCTCTCTCTTTCTGGTTGCATGCAGATAACTGACAAGGGCCTCCCTTTTATAGGGAAGATAGGGGAAACTCTGATTGGCTTGAATCTGCAACAGTGCCGTGGGATCAGTAGCAGGGCACGTGATTTGCTTGCAACACATTTATGGCGGTGTGACCTCCTTGTTTAAGTGACCTGGAAACTTGGAAATGATTTATGAAATTTCCAAGTGACCACCTCAAAGTATCAGAATCAAGAAATAGTATTTCATATATAGAAGTTATTCGAGCCAGGTGGAACAGTTTGGGACGAAGGCCTTGATTGTGAAGAGCTCCAAACCTGGTTGGAACTAAATTGTGAACGTTAGAAAAGTAGAGATCTACATCAGTATAAGTTGGTTGCCTCATTTTGGTGTTTTTGGACCCATGTGCAATAGGCTGTGGGCTTTCCGTGCTCTCCTTTTTCAAGAGTTAGCCGTTTTTTGCAGGTTTCAAATGACCTGTTCTGTTTGGTCTTCAGTGGTAACTTAGGGGATTCAAACCCTGGAGACCTGGCTATCTCTTGTGCAGTCTTTAGGTTCATTCTGCAGGTTTTTACACTTTTATTGGTTTTTTTATAGGGTCCTGGTTTACTCTACTGAGAGTAGGTTTCAGTGTTTTAGCCAGGCCTCATATTGGCCATATAGTGTGTAGCTTTAGTTAATTACCTCTGTTTTTAGCAATCAGCAGCTACTGAAGCTGATGGGTTTTGGTGATGGCCTTGCTTTGTGTCATAACAACCTTGGAAGTTGTTTTTCCAAGCCCAACAGTTACAGGCTGTATAATTGCGTTATCTTATAAAACTTTAAACATATTTGGCTCAAATCTGTATTACAGGTGGGCAAAATTCCCTTTGTTGTTTATGTGTTAATGTGTTATATTACTGATTTTACTTGAAAGTTTAGCTTTTATCTATATTATAAAATACGAAATATTTGTCTCAAAAGCATATTATATGTTTGGGAAAACTCTGAATTGACTGTTACTGATTTTACTTGTTCTCCTATGCATATTATATGTTTGGTAAAACTCTGGCAATTGACATGTATGTTACTATTTTACTTGTTCTCCTTTATTTTTATTTTGGTGAATAGTTCGGTATCTAAAACAATAACATCACTCCTATATTATAAAATACTATATATATTTGTCTCAAATACATTATGTATTGTGGGAAAACTCCCATGTGCAGTTTATGTGTGTTACTGATTTTACTTCTTCTCCCTTATTTTGGTGAATGGTTGGTATCTAGATAATAATATCTTCCATGTCGGTGCAATTTATGCTAATAATATCTTCCATGTCGGTGCAATTTATGCGTATGTTTATGTATGTGATTTTGTTTGTTGTTGTTTTCTCTATTTTGGTGAATAGTGGGTATCTAAACGGTGCATATATATATATTATATAGATTTTTTTAATTTTTGAAGAGTAAGTTGAACAATATCTTTAATATATAAATTATGGTATAGGTTTAATTTTTTTTTAATTTTTGAAGAGTTAGTTGAACAATATCTTTAATATATAAAATTATGTTATAGGTTTAATTTTTTTTAATTTTTGAAGAGTTAGTTGAACAATATCTTTAATATATAAAGTTATGTTATAGGTTTAATTATATTTAATTTTTGATGAGTTAGTTGAACAAAGTTATGGTAGGTCTAAAGTTATGGCATGTTATGGTATTGTCAATATATATATATATTATATTTTTAATTTTTTTTTAGGTTTTGAAGAGTTAGTTGAATAATATCTTTAATATATAAAGCTATGGTATAGGTCCAAATCTGTTGATAAAATAATCTGTCATCTATCTAAATATTCCAAGGAGGAAATTTCACAATGTTTTTCTTGGAATATATGTATATATATTTTTATTTTTAAGAGTTAGTTAAACCATCTCTTTAATATATGAAGTTATGGTATAGGTTTAAATCTGGTTATAAAATTGCCATCTATCTAAATATTCTCTATTCAATATATGAAGTTATGGTATAGGTTTAAATGTGGTTATAAAATTGCCATTTATCTAAATATTCTCTATTCTAAGAGGAGGAAATTGCCATCTATCTAAATTCCACGAATTTTTTTTACAATACATGTATATATTTTATTTTTAGGAAATTCCACAATGTTTTTTCTTGAAATTTTTTATATATTTTATTTTTTGAAAAAATTCCACAATGTTTTTTTTGAATACATGTATATATTTAGTTTATTTTTATTTTCTAAATATTCTCTATATATTCTAAGAGGAGGAAATTGCCATATATCTAAATTCCACGATGATGTTTTTCTTAGAATATATGTATATATTTTATTTTTTAAGATATTCCACAATGTTTTTCAATGTTTTTCTTAGAATATATGTATATATTTTATGTTTAAGAAGTTTTACAATGTTTTTTTTAAGTACATGTATATATTTTATTTTTAGAAGAAATTCCACAATGTTTTTCTAACATATGTATATATTTTTATATGTTTAGTTTATTTTTATTTTCTAAATATTCTCTATATATTCTAAGAGGAGGAAATTGCCATATATCTAAATTCCACGATGATGTTTTTGTTAGAATATATGTATATATTTTATTTTTTAAGAAATTCCACAATGTTTTTCAATGTTTTTCTTAGAATATGTATATATTTTATGTTTAAGAAATTTTACAATGTTTTTTAAGTACATGTGTATATTTTATTTTTAGAAGAAATTCCACAATGTTTTTCTAACATATGTATATATTTTTATTTGTTTTTCTTGAAATATATGTATATTTTTTATATATTTTATTTTAGAAGAAATTCCACAATGCTTTTTTAAATATATATATATATATTTTATTTTTATTTTTGAAGAGATAATTGAACTATCTCTTTAATCTATGAAGTTTTGGTAGAGGTTCAAATCTGTTATATATATAATCCCCAATGATATGGGTCATATTAATATAATTTATAAATTGGAAGACCCATTGTTAGGGATATAATGTTTTTTTTTGAAATATATGTATATATTTTATTTTTTAAAAATTCCACAATTTTTGGAATACATGTATATATTTTATTTTTATTTTATTTTTATTTTTTGGAATATATGTATATATTTTAATTTTATTTTTAAGAGTTAGTTGAACCATTTCTTTAATGAATGAAGTTATGGTAAAGATTCAAATCTGGTGATCTTTAATGAATGAAGTTATGGTAGAGGTTCAAATCTGGTGATAAGTTGCCATGTATTTAAATATTTTAATAGGAAAAAGTTTCACAATGTTTTTCTTGGAATACATGTATATATTTTATTTTTGAAGAGTTAGTTGAACCATCTCTTTAATGTATATGAAGTTATGGTAGAGGTTCACATCTGTTATCAAATTGCCATCTATCTAAAAATATTTCATTGGGGAAGAAATTCTTCAATGTTTTTTTGAATACATGTATATATATTTTATGTTTAGTAAGGAAATAAATTAATATTTATTTTGGAATATATATATAAAGATAAAGAAGGAAAGAAACCTATATCTTGAAATATACGAATATATATATCTTAAAATATACGAATATATATTTTTGTGCTTATGAATATATATATTTTTTAAGCAAGTATAGAAATTTTTTTAGGTAAATATAGAAAATGTTTATTTTTTTTAGACAAATAAAAAAATGTATAATTTATTAAGAGTTCAATATGTCACTTACCATAATAATAATAATAATAATAATAATAATAATAATAATAATAATAATAATAATAATAATCATCATCTAAATACTCTAATAAAAAGTCATACATACCATACTACTTTAATAACCCAGGTCTTGTCTTAAATGACCAGGCTTGAGTCACGATTCCTACCCACCATATTTATCTTTGGCAAAGTTGTTGATGGTGTTGGCAGTTGCAAAATCCGAATCATACATGTGTTACTTCTTCGAATGGGAAGTAGGGCCTTTTACTATTGCAATGACTCAGGTCTTAGACGACCAGACTTGGTTCATGATTCCTACCCACCACATTTATCTATCTGTGGCAAAGTTGTTGATGATGTTGACAGTTGCAAGATCCAGGATGCAACAGTTGTTTGTTTGCATTAAATTTACATCCTACATTGGATCTACTCAACTCTATGTCTGTAAATATCAGTTAAGAACAACGTGTCAGTGTTACTCTGAGTAACGACAAAATAAGGGGCTTATGTTTCAGATGTTCATATCTATAAAGGATTGTTGATCTCATGTTTCAGATGTTCATATCGGTAAAGGATTGTTGATCTCGATTTTCTGTGCTTATTTTTATTTATATGGAAATATTTCTATCAAGATGCAGATGGTATATATGCTTTTGCTTAGCCCTTAATGATAATCTTTAAAAATTTAAAGTGATTTAATTATGTCACAGGTATTCTATATACATTCCTTCAAAAACTTACAATCCTTTTCAAGTATACAAAATTGTACCCTATTCAAATTTACAAAATTCTATACTATTAAAATTCCTCCGAAAACTTAGAATCCTTTTAAAGTAAACAAAATTGTGCCCTAATCAAATGTGCAAAATTTCAAGCCTTCTTAAATATGCTTTATGGTAAGCTGGTTTATCCATAAGGATTTTTTATAATTTAAAAGCAAAGCTGGTTTATCCATAAGGATTTTTAATAATTTAAAAGCTAATCTTGCTTATTCATAAGGATTTTTAATAATTTAAAAGTTAAGCTTGCTTATAAGGATTTTTAATAATTTAACTAAAAATTTAAAAGTCAATAAAAAACTAAAGGTTCAGAGTTGAATAGTGTTGAGAATGTAGAGCTATATTTGAAAAATTATATTTTTGAACTTCAATGTTTTGGTTTTTTTAAGAGATTTTTAGGGATATTTGTCTGAAATCTGGTCAGAAATTGTTGTATCTACAAATTTGAGTGGTTAATGCTGTGTATCCGTCTCGTGGTTTCTCAATACTTTGAATTCATTTATGTATTCAGAAATGCAATTTAAACAACAAGAAATTGTGAGCTCCTGCAGATTTATGTCACCATATTCCGAGAAAAAAAACAAAAACATAAAACTATTAAAAAAATGTATTGGATGAAATTGGGAAAATATTAGAGAAATGTATAATAAAGTAAGTTTTCTCTATTATTCCTCACCCATCCCATATAAAACTACAAGAAGAATGATGGAAACTTACTTTCGAAAATTTATATTCTGAATATGAGAAGAATGCGAGAGCACATAATGGACATAAATAATTCAAGAATATATTTGCGTAGGAGATTTGATCTTCACAGGGAGCAAATAAGGGTCCTCAAGTAAAAGACTGTTGGAAGGTGAAGATTGCACTTCTCAAATGCCTGGTCAGCGTATTAACAGAGGCATTGAGTTTGCTGGTGGAAAGTGAGGAGTGCACTTCTAAAACGCCTGGTCAGCGTATTGCCAGAGGCATTGAGTTTACTTGTTAAAACCATGTCGGATTTGTGATAATTTTGTTATAATTTCTTTTGATTTGACATAGGGTGAAACACTGATATTCTCATTTTCAGAATGGACATTTTATAAATGTATTTTTGGTGTTTATTATTTTTCCTTAAAGTAAAATAAATATTTTTAATTATAGATTTGAATCGAGAGAGTTCGAGCTTGTTGGTAAATATACCATAATAATGGAAATCTAATTCGAGCTTGTTGGTCAATATACGATAATAATGAAAATCCAATGGCGTTGATTGTTTTTCATCACGTGTAATGTAAATTTGAAATATATGATAATTTAAAAAAAATATTATTTTATTTTTATTATAATCTTCAATTTAAAATATTACAATAATAATGTAAATGAAAAATATCTAATAGTGATTTCCAAAATTTGGGAGTTTTTTTTGGAGAGCTTCAATATAAGAAAATAAAATGATTAATTGAAATTAATTTTTAATATAGAAAACTTTAAATTAAAATCCTATTTTTGATATTAATAAGTATCAATTTTTTATTTTATTAAATTAAAATGCAAATATTTTAATTCAATTCTTTCAAACAATTAATTTGTTATAAATATTTTAATTATATTATTCAAAATTCATTATAAAATAAATACTAAATTAAACATAAATTTAATTTAAAAAATTATTTAAATAAAAAACTTAATAATACTCACTTTATAGTTGTGGATATGAATAATTTTTAATGTATGTATGTTTGCCTTCTAACCCAAATTAAACATGAAAATCGAATAAATCAATGCCATGTCCATGACAAATATTTGCCCCACTCTATTGTTATGTCAACCAACCATATCATTGATTTTTATTGTATTCTCATATTAAGAGAGGAGTACTATTTAGTCTTTTTCATATTAAGATGTTTAAAGTTTATATATGTGAAGTTTAATTTTAAAAAGATGTTAAAATTTTATATATGTATTTTGTTTCTCATTTTCTACTGGAACCTTTATGGATATAAGGTTTTAATTTTGTAGATTATAATACAGTTTCAAATTGATACTTATTAATACCAAAAATATAATTTAATATATTAACTTAGTAAAGTCTAATATACTATATACTCTCCAATTTGATTGAAGTAAAATTTAAAATGTATGGTTATCTAGATACAATGTAATCTAAAATATTTTTCAATATATAATATTCT
>JASDQU010028511.1:66249-76458 GCA_032191745.1 Picea mariana
TTCTTATAGGTTGGAGTTTGCTTGCACGAACAATGTCACTGAATTCAAAGCTTTATTATTAGGCATTGAAAATGCCTATAATCTTGGTTGTTGTCACCTTTTAGTTTTTGGGGATTCCAAGCTTGTTGTGAACCTTGTATGTAAGATTTACTCCCCTAGCAACAAGTTGATGAAATGAGACACCCACACTGTTTGGGCACTTATCTCAAACCTATTATCTTTCAACATCACTCATGTTAAGAGGGACTTGAACTCAAGGTCTGATCGGTTAGCCATTTTTGCAGCCTCTCCTAATCGACAACTTCTGCCACATAGACCTGATTGTACTTTTCAATCTCTATATCATCCACGTATCCCTGACAATATAGAATCTTGGCAGGTCTTCCCTAACGATGAGAGCATTTTTTCTTTCATTCAAAATGAACCTTTTAAGCCCAAGGAAATTATATCCATAGAAGATAACAAGATTCCTAAAGGTTTGACTCCTCTAGAGATTTTGTTTTCATCAAGTGATGTAGGCAATAAAGAGAAACAGAAAGAATAGGAGTCGAAAAGGAAGGTGGGTGAAACCATCTCCTTGAACATTGGGACAATCGAGTCTCCAAAGAATGTTAAAATAGGTGTGCGATGTTCTGATGGTAAAGAAATGAAGTTTGCCGAGCTACTTGGCGAATTTCAAAATGTTTTTTCTTGGTCTTACAAGGATCTTCATGGTTTTGATCCTGGTCATATACAACATGCCATTTCCATCAAGGAAGGCATAAAACCAGGTAGGCAAAAAAAAAAACCTGTCAACCTTGCATTGGAAGCAACTATTCGAAGGAAGTTGGAAAAATTATTGAAGGCTGGAATCACCTTTCCAGACAAGTACCTTGAATGGGTTTCCAAATTGGTTCCTACTCTGAAAGTCACTAATCATATTAGCTTCTGCATTAATTTTCACACATTCAATTAGGCTATTATGAAAGATCCCTTCCCTTCCCCTAATATGGAAATGATTCTACAACAAGTTGTAAAGTTGCAGATGATGCCCTTGCTTGACAATTTTTCTGGTTATAGTCAAATCAAGGTAAAAGGGGCAGAGGAATATAAAACCACCTTTATCACTAATTGGGGTACCATGACTTATGAACATATGTTTTCTAGCTTACCTGATGCAAGTACCACTTTTAAAAGACCTATACAAATAACTCTTGACGAATTGATCAATATTCATATCTATCTTGATGATCTAATTGTATACGTTAAAGGGCTGTTAATTACTTCGGAGTTTCAAGTGTTATTTTAGGGTCCTTTCAATATCGCTTTTGTCCTAGGTACTAATTCTTACATTCTAAAATATTGACAGGAGCGATTGTTTTCCTACAATACTAACGGTTCTCACTTGAAACATTACATGGGACCAACTTGAAAAGTTTTAACATTGTTTGGATTTTCTGTATATTATTAGTCTAGCTTTGCTTTCATTTTTTTCACTGTTTTTTTTCATTTTTGTTGTTACAATAGTTTGATTTCTGCTTCTGTTTTTAATATTTTTCTACTGCTTTTACATTTCTGTCATTTTATTTATGTTGTTTAAAATTTTTCAATTTTAATTCTGTCATGATTTTTATTGTTTTTTCATCTTTTAGTTGATTTTGGTCAAGAATAAGATGTTGGATCAGTTCTGCTACAGTGACACTCATGTTACGAGCTTACACAACAATCGAGCTTACACAAATATTACGATCTTCCCCCTGAAAGCACACTTGAATTTGTTATCTACTTTCACTGTTGTCTTTTAAAGAAACTGGTTATCTCTTGCTTCTGCTTTCCATTTCTTCATCCATTTGAGAATTTAAAAGAGCAAGTCCATAATTTTTCTCCTTGAAGTAAAGAGCAGATTCCGGTTGAATGATTATGCATACAGGGATAAAACCCCTCCTACTTAACATTTTTCATGAGTTATTCCCAAACTCTCGGTCATTTTTCCATTAAATCCGCTCACTTCCCCCTGTTGCATAATATTCCTGGTTATATCTTCCTGATCTATTGTTCTTGGAAAAACCATGTGTTTTGAGTTCTAAAATTAGTTGAAAAAAAATTTCCTTGTGAAGTCGCCAGTTTGTTGACGATTAAAATTGCAATGAGGATTTTGCCCGCAAAGTATTGCTAAAAGCCTATTATTATAAGCTAATGATACATATGCAATACTATTAGGTGGGACCCCCTTGTATATTGGAGGATCATATGAGTTTCTTATTTGATTTTATGTCGTTGTTTGACAATGCTTATAGGGTCCTACATGATAGACCATGAAATACTGGTTCTATTTGCAACAAATGGCAGATGGATAATGCATGCTATGTGTGGGTTTCATTACTCTAAAATCTCAATTCCATGTCATGATGGCTTATGTGAACTATTATTACAATGCTATTGGCGCCATGATCTATTACATGTTGCACCTACACAAAACACATGTTAGTCATGACAAACGATAAAGGAAATATGGAATAAATATAAGTAGAAGAAACTAAACTATGCTATACTATGCTACACTATATGCATTGGAAAATTAAAAGGGTTGATGTTAGCCCTAACTAGAAATGTTAGTGGCTATACGATATATTGAGTTATATGAAGGCAAATTTGATATGTGTTATGGTATGTTTGGAAATGGTTAATGTGATATAGGGTGGCACACTTGGAAAGTAATGGATGTTAGTTTCGATGCATGGATTAATTGAATGGATTAATTCATGGCTGGATGGTGTGTACTAAGTAATTGAATGAGTGGAAGATGGAAGCGACTTGCATTTACTGCACGTCAATAAATACCTCTCCCATTGGCCATCGCCCTAGCTTGGCTATTGTTCGATTGTTGTTCGCTGTGGTTAAGCTCCGATTTTCAGGCAAGGATAGAACTACTCGACCAAGCTCGCATTTTTAAGGCTTTTTGGTTACAAGTATGTCTTTTTCGCCATCCATGAACTCACTTTGGTTATGAAATAGATATTGGCTTGGTGATGTATTGGTATGTGCTTTTATTGAGACTAGAAACTATGTAAACTTGTGATATTTCTCTAGAATGGTTGGTTGCGTGTATTCATTGTAAATGAAAAAAATGGATAGCTGAAGTCACGATTTTATTAATGATTCTGTGTGGTGGAAGCCATGAAGGCTCTCTGTTGTCTTATGGGTTTTGTTTTAAGGGTTTCATTCGGTTCAGAATTTTTATTCGTCTCCACACAGTTCTTGTAAACTTACCAGTCGTATTTGGTGTTATGGGGTTGTTGTGTTTGATATTGAACTACCTTGGGTCACTACATATCATTTTCACCTGGTTGTGGGCTCATTTATGTTGTTGGTGTCTGCACAGTGGGTTATGATGGATATTATGCCAAGAGGCTTTCTTTAGGAGTGGTTTCTATTTCATGGCTCTGTTTTTTCAACATTATTGTTTTTTTGGGGAAAACCACAAGGTTTATGCCCTGTGTGTTCTCGGTGTTATTTATTGGCTAGTGAGGAACCTCTGCTCCTCTATTCATAATCTGTCTTGCCTGGTGTGAACTGTCATCTGTATTGCAAAAAAATGGTTATATGGCCTGTGTGTTCACCGTGTTGTCTCGAAGGGTTATCCTCTACAATTGGTGTGGTCGACTCCAGTCTCCCTGTGTTGGTTCCACCGAGCGAACCATTGATTACTCAGAGCCCACCCTTGATTATTTTAAGCTCGATTTTGATAAATGAACCAGTTATTTCCGGCCGGGCACATGGTTGACTGTTATGAGTTGGTGGAGTATCGTTGATAGTAGTTTTTATGATTGGTGTATAATCGTTGTATTCTTTTATTGTGGCAATTGATTCAATAATTCAACATGGTTTAAATTGGTTGATTTGAGAAATGGAATTGGGCATACAGTTGTTGTCTCCTTGTATTGGATTGATAACTCAACATCATTTGATGTTTTGATTCAGAGTAATTAGACATGTGCAATCACATAAATTCTCTTGCATTTTAAATGGTCTGTGTGTTCCTACAACATCGTATAAGTTGAAATGATGGTTGTTGTTACCGTGTGTTTAAATTGCCAATCAGGATTATTGTAATTTGAAATATTGATGATTGTGTTTTGGTTGTCCACTGTGTATGTTTGATGGATATCATGCACTGTATCGTTGATTGCACCATCAGAGATGGGCATAGGTTCTATAATAGTATGGTTTCATTGCAATTTAATTGTTAAATTGAATTGAGGATTGGAATCAGGCACTATTTTAAAATAACTTGTGTCTGTTTTTTATTTGAAGGATTATTTTATGACAATGGTTGATGGTTTGGATGCTGAATAGAGTCAATACAAATGACTATGTGTTCATTGGAATTGTGTTAAATGTTAAAAAGAAGAAGTGAGAGGAAACAAAATTCTTGTACAAGTTGTTTTGGAAGGCATATTATTTTGAGTATGATGACACTGTGATTAATTGGAAGTGTTAAGGATTTAAATGTGAACAATGAGCAAGTTTAACACACAGTAATGGTTAAATTGTACATAGAAATTGTTTAATTGATCACAACAACTATTTGGTTAGTGTTGGATCGTTTGCATTAAATACAAAATTGTTTTATGGATTACTTAATTGATTTTATGAACAATATCCGCTCTTTTCCCTTACCATTATTTCAATTTTCACTAATTACAATCCCCTCGGCTTCCCATATTCATTTCTCAATCCCTGCTCCTAAAATTTAAATACAGTTAAGAGGAACTCTGTATTATGACAGTTTAAGATGGATTACAGAGATATGTTCTTTGGTTTATATTACAGTTGATTGTTTGTTGTCTATGAGCAGTAATCATAATCTTTTCCCCCTCATTTTAACATTTTTTTCGCTCAATAAAACCCCTCGCATATCCCAGAACCTTTGCTCACCCCCTGTTCATTGACAATGATTAAAAAATTTGTATGGATTGGATTGCATAAGTCTGATATGTTGCTGAGCCAACATTTATTTCATATTTTAAAAAGAGTTGTCATGTATGGTTGTCAAAGAAACTATTTTTTAATCCATTATGCATACAAGAACGATCTTTCTCAGCCGGGGTAGCCATGGCATAGGTAACCAAGGAAGAGGTAATTGGAACAGGGGCCCTAGAAGGCCAATATTCTCCATACACTTTGATGCTGACTCGCAAGAGTTAGGCCAACTATTTCAAGCTGGGTTGTTTAACTGCATTGGGCAACAAGTGGTCCAACCTAGGCTTGAAAGGCCTCCCTTCCAAGCCCCATAGGCCCCTGGTGTCCCCGTTCATCATCATGTATCACTACAGCCTGAATTTCCCGAGAACAAAAAGATGGCAAGAGATTGTCCACCCTGTAGTCTCCCAACCTCGTGGCTGGCCTAACTTGTCTTTACCTGCGCCCCCACATATCAATCAAATTGTCCAAGATTCCCCTGTCCACTCACCAGTTCAGTCTTCCCATGCAAGAAAAAAGTTGAAAACCGAGGCCCACCATGCCCCTAACAAAGGAAAAGCCACTACTGCCCTTTCCTCACCCTCCAATGGCTCTGATAAATCCGTGTCCTCCCGCATGCATTTGAGGGATGATTTCTCTCAAGTGATCAACGATATTAGCCCTAAAGGCTCAGCACAACCCAAGGCAAATTCAAAGAGATCAAAAGGTGACAACAACAACAAGGGAAGGATTGCATCTCATAGTGGAAAATATGGATTTAAAATTTTTATTTATTAATTATTGAGAACAATTGACTTCTGAATTTTTTGGACAACATACTATTTTTGGACATATGAGTAATATATTTTGGAAATAATTTCAAATATCATTGAGATAATTTTTCAAATATGAATGTAATGATGGGAGTCACAAGGAGGGATGTTTTTTTTAATTAACTAGTTGTGTTATGATTGTTAAAAGCTAAAGGGAGTCACAAGGGGTCCCAACTACTAGTTATTATTTATTTAAAAAACCCTTATTATGATTTATTACTTTTCCCCCTAACTAAAAGTTGGTTGAGTTTTAGTTAAATTAACTAATGAAGTAGTTCAACTACTTCAACCAATTCTAATTTGCTTAAAGGAAAAAGGAAAGGGAGGAAGAAGGAGATATAGAAGGAGAAGCATACTAAGGTTTTCTCTTTGAGTTTTTGTTGAGATAATTCAGTTTTCATTCATTCCTTAATTCATTAGAAGCCTAATTATTTTTTATGATAGCATGGTCCTATTGTAGACAACAAGATTCAGGGATGGATTACATCATTTAGACACTTGTTTTCCAGAGGTGCTGATCTATCTTTGATAGTGTGTGTAGACTTGTCTGTTTGTGAATTAGTTTTCATGACTGACAAAGGCTATTGTGCAAAGTCTAGTGGGCAACAATCTGTGGCAAGTTGATCCAACTTTTCAAGTTCAGTTTTTTTATTTTCTTTCAGAAGTCCTTTTGTATGTTTCATTGGGGACGCCTAAGTTTGACTTTGGTCCAAACTTCCTCAGGAATTTTTTAAAGAGAATTATTCTTTGATGACTTGGAATGAAATAAAGGATTGATTTATGTCTCATATGTTCTAATTATTGACTTAGTGCCTTCAATTCTGTCTCTATATTTATTTCAACATCTGATATGTTCAGAAAATTACATAAATAATGAATTTTTCAACAAACTTTTATTTATAAAAAAACCAGCCTAAGCACTTGTAAACAATAATTGTGAGTTAGGATACCAATTTTGATGGCTATAAATCTAGGATGATATTCCCGTCTATCTTTTTTTATCCAAGAAAGATCTGAAAATGCTTGAGTAAGATCATTTCATATCTTTTCCTCAACATAGTGGTCCCGGGACATCAGGACTTCATGCCCTTCTCAAAAACCAAAAACTCCCGAACCCATTGGTGATCAACAATCACGATCTCCTCCTCTGCGATATCATTCAATGATGGATCACCATTGATTCATATCACAGGTCCAGTCTGGACCATTGATTATATTTCAACTCGCAACGTGGGACACCACGAAACTTTGATTAGTCTAGAACCTTGCTTCCACATGTCGTCCCCTGAGTGGGCTCCGACTTCAACCTGACGTATCTTGGTCTCGACAGGGACCATCAATATACATTATGAGGATTTAATCTTCCTCATTGATCTACATTCAAAGGCCTGCCACATAAACCATATAGCATGGAACCCAGATTCCACGTGTCACTTCCTAAATGGAAGTTCTTAAATCAACATGATGTTTGTTGTCATTGGGACCTAATAACTTTTCAGACTTCTCATCAACCAAAAAATCCCACAGTACGAGATATGCGATGATTTGGATCGTTGATCATGCTAGTGATCAATGGTCACGATTCCACCGTTGTATGTCTAGGCTATGGGGTTTGGACCGTCGATTTGGTAAATTTATCACAGATCTAATATGAGCTGTTGATCTCTTATAAACATATATTGGTTGGATTTCCTTTAAATTCCTTGCACCTTCTAATCCCTGATACTCCATCGTCCATCGATATACCTCTAGATTTGACAGTCAGATATGTTTCCATCACTGGACTGTCAGGACTTTTACAGAGTCCTTCTAACTTTGATCCAACGATCAAGGCTTAATTGACCTTGATCCAACGGTTGTAAATGAACCTCCTTCTCCAGTCTCATTTGGAATGATTTGGATCGTTGATCCTTATCATTGATCAATGATCGATGATTATTGTTGTATCTTGTATTATTTCCGAAATCATGCAGAGTATAATCTGCACACATGGTTTCTCTGGTCCAATTCAATGAAATCTCTCATGCTGGTTCAAATTATGATTCCACCTTTCTTTTTGTTGACCTGATTGAAACAATACTTCATTCTGTGACTGAATTTCTTAACATCTGTGAACCTATACCTACACACCCAAAAATTTAACAAATTCTAATCTAGACTTCACAATGTAGGAACATTAATATATTGGAAAGACATCCAAATCCACATTTAACACAAAGTGATAATAAAATGATGAATCTATTAATGAATCCTTGTACAAAATGACTCTATGCCTTTCTATCTTGATTTACATTCTATTGGCCTCTTTTTTAGTCGATGGCCACACTCACTCTCTTCTATCCCACTCTGTCTCTACATAAACACACCTTAATCATCTCTTAGTGCCCAAAGTCTTACACAATATACAACACAGTGCTAAAACTTGAATTCATTTATGAACCTACTTAGACTCCATACAAATTTTCAAGGATAAGTTAGACCCACAATATCCTCAATAGATCACTCTAAGATCTCTTCCAGACCTCACAACTCTCGATATCTGCTATCATAGGAAAATTCACTTACATTTAACCAAACTCAATTAAACAAACCCTATCCTATGCATTCCTTCAATACATTATTTCAATAAAACATAGGAATTTACAATATTAATAAGTTAGGGAACCAAATCCCTTGGAAAATTCATAGACCCCTTAGGTCTATTCAACAAGGTATATTTTGGAGGAAAAAATGCTCCGACATCAATTATAGAGGTCGAATGGTATCACTTGGATATGGTAGTGGCCTTGATGAGTCCTAAATAAAGTGTTCTCTTGGTCTCAAAGTTGTATAGGTATATGATAATATCCTACACATGGATTAGTTTTAGAAAATACCTTAGCACCATGTAGCTCATCCATCAAATCATACATGTAAGGTAATGGAATTTGATTTAAGTGATTTGATATAGTGGCCTATAATCAATATGGAGGTGGTAAGAGTAGTATTTTATCTTTATCAAGATGATATGGACCACATAAGGTCTCTTACTAGGAGTGATGATCCCAACTTCCAAGAGTTCCTCCAAAATCCTTCCAATATTGGACTTTTGAAAATGACAATATTGATAGGGATGAATTAGTATGGGGGGTCAAATTCAATAACATGTTTTGTAGCCTATCAAGGGGGAGTTTCATGGGAATTTCATGGAAGACCACTTTATGTTTCTAGAGTGGTGTAGAGAGGCCTAGACCATGAGTTTGTTGAGATATCTCTAGCTCTATATAGCGCAAGTGAGCCATGAAGCCAAATTGTTCTTCTTCAAAAGTTTGAATGAGTTCAAAGTAAATTTGAAGATTTTAGGTTGCAATACTTTGATAATATTTTTAACCATCTTGGTGAAGGAGATAAATTTCTCCTAGTGGTTAGTATACCAAGTTTCGAAGGAAATAAGTCATTGAATACCCAAATCAACATCTACTCCCATCTCCGTGACATAAAAGACATCCTTAAGAGTGTAAGTTCTACATTATGCACCGCATCTTTGCGCTAAATATGTTTATGGCCTAGGATGTTAACGCGAAATTCCTCAAAGAATGGAGGCCTAATTACTCAACCTATTTCTCATTGAAAATATTCAATGTACAACTAGGATCAACTAGAACACAAATCTTTTCATTTTACTATAGGCATAAAACTTGACGTTGTTGAGACTGCCCAACCTAGTCATTACAACAAGGAAGATCAAGGTACCCTAGTTTCCTATGGTGGATGATATCGATATTGTGGTGTAAATTCATTAACTAATTGTTTGGGGATAGTATTTTCCTCAAGGATAGATTCAAAGTTTGAGTGGCATAAATCTTTAGGCATACAATTTTTTTAAGGGTTGAAAATATGCCCTTTAAACTTGGCTTAAGAGCATTTACCATAAAGGTTTGAGATTGAGGAATAATTTTTTTGGTCAATCTTGATACTGAGGGTTTTTAATTTTTGACATTTCAAACTTTCCATTTTCCTTATCCCTCCTATAAAATGCATCTCCCTTTTTATTATAGTCTAGTATTTTTATTTTTATAACTTCAATGCAATTATTTGCATTTCTAGCTACAATCATGGCTTTGTCTAGAGAACCAAATTCAAATATTCTTAACTCACTATGGATTTTTGCCTCAGAATTAAGATGTATGTCTTTCACATTAGTTTTTTTTTTATACTTTGGTCTTTGCTTCCAAGACTTGGAATCTCTCAATGTATTATTCTATAGTTAGGACTTTTTGGAAAAAAGTGCACGAGTTGAGCATCATAGAGCTTGTTGCAATTGCAATATGATAAGTTAACACATATGCCAACTCATCAAATTCCTCTCTTAGGTTTTTAAAGACTCGTCACTCACCCCATGTATGGATTTCCCCATCCAAATGTTACAAGGCAACATTTAATTATCATTTTGGAT
>JASDQU010028512.1:0-22612 GCA_032191745.1 Picea mariana
TTCAAAGACTTGGCTATTGATGATGAAGTTTTTCTAAGGGTTCTAGCTGAACAAGAAGATGTGGAACATAATATAGATAAGGACAATAGTATGTCCCAACCCAAACTTCACACAATGCCCAAAGGAGTAGTCATTTTAGAAAACCATTTTTATTTTCTTGAAAGGTTTAAAAACCCCAAGAATGTCAAAACTAGTAGTTCTTGTCCTGCCTATGAAGTCATAAATCTAGGGACTGAGGACAATCCAAAAAAAATTAACCTCATAAAATCATTGTCTTCTAAGGAGAAGAAGGATTACATGAATTTATTTAAAGAATATCAAGATGTTTTTGCATAGTCCTACCAAGACTTGAAAATGTATGGCATTAGGATTATTTAGCATACCATTCCTCTTAGACCAAAGATTAAACCATTCCAACATAAATTAAAGAAATTCAATCCATCGCTTGAGCCTTTGGTGTAGAAGGATACTAAAAACCACTAGATGCAAAGATAATATTTCAAGTGAGGCACTCTGCATGGATAGCTAATTTGGTTCCCGTGAAAAATAATTTAGGGGAAATTTGTTTGTGTGTCGACTTCAAAAATTTGAATAGGGCCTCAGAAAAATACAGTTACACCATTCCCCCCATGGAACAACTTCTACAGACAATGTCCAGATCTGAAATGTTCTCACTCCTGGATGGATTCTCAGTATATAACTAGGTTTTAGTGTCAGAAGAAGATAGATTGAAGACAACTTTCCAGACTAAATGGGGAACATTCTCCCATAAACACATGCCAGTTGGATTAATTAATGCATGAGCTACTTTCCAAAGGGATATGGATGTATAATTTAGAGGGTTAATTAACAAGTGTGTGGGGTAGACCACATTGCTCACCTTACCTATATTTTTGAAAGGTGTAGGAAGTATGGGATATATTTGAACCCAAAGAAGACCATATTCAGTGTGGATGAAGGAAAAATACTAGTTCATATTATTTCTAAAGATGGCATCAATATCTACCCTGAATGAGTAAAGACAATCTCACAACTTCCACTTACCCACAATAAAAAATCCATGCAATCTTTCTTTGGGAAGATTAATTTCATGAGGAAATTTACATCTGGCTTTGGAAAAATAATTAAACCATTGCAAAGGATGATACATAAGGATATTGATTTAAGATGGAGTGAGGAAGGGATAGAGGACTTCAATAAAATCAAAGACGCTATCTCTCAAGCCTCTGTATTATGCAGCCCCGATTTCAACAAATATTTCTTCCTCTATACCTTTACTTCTGACTAGTCTTTAACCATGGTTCTTACTAAAATATATGATTAAAACAATGAGGCCCCTATCTCTTTCATGAAAACCAACCTCCAGGGACCCAAACTTAATTACCCAGGTATTGATAAACAAGTAGATGTTGTCTATAAGGAAGTAAAACATTTTAGATCCTATATCTTGAAGAACCATACAAAATTTATAGTGCCTCACCTGGTAGTAAGGTCACTTTTAACACAATAGGAAATGGGAGAATGGAGAGCGAACTAGATGGCATCATCCAAGAAAACGATTTGGATATCAAACCCACAAATATAGTTAGGGGTCAAGGCTTATTTAAACTGGCCATAGAATCCAAAGACCTAATAGAATCATAAAATTCAGGTTGGGACAATGAGTTGTCTTTGTGTTGTAGTGAAGTATTGTACATCTCACCTGAGAAAGACTCTTGGTATGCCGATCTATCTTTCTTCCTACATCATGGAACTTGTCCCAAACATCTAAAGCCTAGGGAGAGGAGAGTGCTTAGGTTAAAATCTAGTGAGTATTGTCTCATAAATTTTGTGTTGTTCTGCATGAATTATGATGGCGTGTTACTTATATTTCTAGAGAAGTAAGACACTGAAAATGTATTAAGAGAAATTCACAATGGTCCTGCAGGGGGACACTTTGCAGGAGAGACTACTACTCATAAAATATTGAGGGAATGATGTTATTGGCTGAATTTGTTTATATATGCACACACATATGTCAGAAAATGAAAATTTTGTCAAATGAGTGATGGAAAAGAGAAGAAGGAATCCATCCCATTGCAGCTAGTAACCATATCCACACCCTTTCAATAGTGGGGAATAGATGTCATAGGAGAGATAAACCCAAAATTTTCCAAAAAACACAAATACATATTAACTGTAACTTATTATTTCACAAGGTGGTCAAAAGCCATTCCCCTCACCCATGTTAATGAGAAGGTAGTAATACAATTTTGAGAACAACACATAATAACGAGGTTTGGGGTACCTTCCATTCTTGTTTTCGATAATGTTGCACACTTTTCTTCCACTCTTTTGACTGAATGTTCTCTGGATAAAGGGATCATCTTGAGATACTCTACTAACTACTACCTGTAAGGAAATGGTGTTGCAGATTCAACAAATAAAAACTTGGTAAGAATTCTTAAAAATACTGTAGTAGAAAACCATAGGAATTGGCACAATGCACTTCACAATGTTGTATGGGTTGATAGGGTAACTACTAGAGAAGCCTTAGGGAATTCTACTTTTTTTCTAGTTTATGGACAAGAAGCTATCCTGTTGACTAATGTATATCTCCCATCCTTCCAAATTTCTCGGGCCTTGAGGGGCCAACCATTGTCAAGCATGTGACAAAGGATAGATACACTTTTAATGGTTGAGGAAGAAAGGGAAAGGGATAGGAAGAAGTTTGTAGTTCACCAACAACTAGTAAAAAGATGCTTTGACAGGCATAAGGCTGGAGACAAAAAAATTGAAGAAGGGGATCCATTTATTAAATGGGATAAAATCAATGAGCGAAAGGGAAAAAACTCTAAATTTCAAAACTTATGGCTTGGTCCTTTCCAAATTGCTAAGAATATTGGTGTAGGAACATACCGATTGCAGAATATCAGGGGTGAGCTTGATGCTCTCCTTGTTAATTGCCAAGTCCTAAAATGTTTATTTTCTTAGCTTCCTACCTTAGGTAGTGTTATGTAGCATAGTTTAGTTTCTTTAGTTCGCCTTTCATTTGTTTTCCTTAGATAGAGTGTGATTTTCAGTTTGTGTGTTTTCATTTTGATTGAGTTATTTTTTCTTTCTGTTTAGAATTTGATTTTGATTTCATTTTTAATTTGGTTTGATTATAAGGGTGTTATATTATAGTCTCTTGGTGAAACCTAGAAAACCTGTTTCTCTTACCTTAAATATTTCACCATCACAGACAAAATAGGGAGTCCCCACTCAATGAAAGATTCCAACGCACAAATAATTCACATTTCTATATGCATATCACCTAGGGAATAAACAAATTGTCTTCCTCGTGGTAAGGAAATACTAAGGGAAAAATGGATTGAAGGAGAGTATAGCCTATACCCATAGAAATATTAGAGAAGGATCCCACTTATTTTAGTGAAGACAATAAAGGAAAACATGAATATTGATTCCTACTCTCTAAGAAACAAATATCCTCCTCCCTAGCTCATTCTCAGGACCCATGCAATAAATTCCATATGCAAGTAAAAGATGAAAATAAATTTCATAATAATCTAGAATGTAAAATCAGAGAGGGAATGAAGATATCTTCGTAGGGGATATGGACGCTTGTCAGAAGCAGAGAAAGGTCTTTGATATCGGGGTGACTACGTCAGGGTTATGAACACTTACTGGAAGTGGAGAAACACTGTGAGAAGGTTGCTAAATTTAAAAATAATTAAAGATACAATGTCTTCCTATCAGTTGTGCTTTCTAACTTTCCTCTCTCCTAATGGGACATAAGATATTGGTTAATGTAAAAGAGGCGTGAAATCAAATGAATTCCCATAGGAAAACAAGGATGAATATTCTCCTAGTCATATATATACATACTTCAGGTGGATTAGACACGATTTTACCTAACACATACGCATGCTCACCTAATGGCTGAATTCCATATCTCCTTAAATAATTGTGACCATATGATTATGAGTGACGATTAATCTGAGCCATTGGATTGTATGATCCACTCTTCCATAAGATATCGAGTGGTATGAATAATCACCCCACATTTCATGCACATTTCCATCCCTCAATCGCTAATAGGAACAAAAACATAAATGTTAGGAACCACCAGATTACAGGGATATAGGGATCACAACCGTCCATCTCATGACTTGGTATATGATCCTATGCCATGCAGTGATTCATTCCCCGACACGTCAGGCCATGCATTGAGCCAGTAATATCGTGCCACACATCATTTCCCTCTAGGTTAGATTTCCATGTTAGATTGTCGTGTCAAAAACGAAATCACCTGACACTCGACAAATTTTACACTCGTGATCTCCATCGTCCAACCAATAAAGGGGAGTTAATCTCAATTGTCTATTTCAAACGTCACACTTTAGTTATGTTAGATAGGTGGGAACCTCAATGCATCAACCACAAGGCTCTATTAACTGGGTATAGACATGTTCTCCCACAAGCACCACACTGACACTGTCACATCACCCTCCATGTACTCTCATGACATCATCAACAATCAACCCAATGTTGTGATTGGTGAAGCATTAACATGAAACTGCACCATGAGCTAAGAAACGTCATGCAACTATTGATTGTCGCATCAGTGCATCAACTCAGCTAGTGGAGGTATGTGAAGGTGTACTCCTACATTTAATGCCATTAATCGTCGGAGATCACGTGTTGCATCGAATATCATAGGAATTAAACTCACATTTCACTTTCAATTTTGTTTCAATATTGTGGTTTTTGTTGCCTGAGTGAATGTTCACACCTTTGCCTTGATAAAAAAATTGGAGATACTAAGTTATTTCTCTGGTACAAAGATTTCCTGGACATTGAAAACATTTTAGGGAGCTCAGGAAGGTAAGCATAACTTCGCCAAAGAGAAAGAGAAAGATAATGTAAAACAAAAAGAGAGTGTAAAGGAAGATATTTCTTTCCCGAGAAAGGATGACCCTCATCCTCAAAGCGACAATGGCACTTGATTAGGAAGTGATGAATCAAGCAAAGATATATTGAGTGGACAATACCAAGAGATGCCATCACTTGGGGGAAAGGGAGAGAATAAATATGACCCAAATAATGAAGATAATCAAGATGGATAAGAATTGAAAAAGTGAAATTGTTGGGGGGTGAACAAATAAGGAACCACATAGTGGCCAAGAGAGTGATGATGTTGAAGAAGATGAATATACTGAGTATAGTAAGAAGGACAGTGGAAGGGAATGAAGGGTAAACCAATATGCCCTATATAGGTCTTCTAGGTGACTCATCAAATTTCGGTAAAGGAACAAGGGGAAGATTCAGGAAAAAACTCAAGAGGATGCCAAGACTGAGGAAAAATCCAACTAGGAAGAAGGGAACATAGGGAAGGAATCACTAGATAAAGAAGTTACTCAGTACCCGGTATCTGAGCATTTCTATACACTGGGGGGGTTAAGAAACATACTGTCCTAGGGAAATCAACCTATTCCCCAACTAGTCGACGAGGTGTCCGAATTAAATCTCTTCGATTATGAAAAGAAGAAAAAATATACAATGAGGAGAAATCATAAGAAAAGGAAGATAACACTAGAGAGTGAGGTGATTTCTACCACTGAGGAAGTAATCATAAACACAAAGAAGGCTAAACAAATCCAACTATACTGTGTAGCCTTGGATATATCTCATGATTCCTATGACAAGGATATGATAGAAGAGAGGGAATGTGAGCAGGACATGATTGAGATAGCCTTCCTAAGACACCAGGTGCAGTACCATAAATAGGCTAGGGGAGTGGTAAACTTTAAAGAAGATATAGTTGAGATATACAACAGGCGCATTGAGGAATATAAGGGGTTGATAATGTAAGTATTAGTGTTGAAAGAGGAGTACCTGTTATTTGGGCTTACCCATAAGGAAATACATCAATGGACTAAGAAGGGACTTGGAACCCTAGAGAAGGTTAAATTTATTTAGGATATATAGAAGGAGAAGGGCATAGAGAATCCTCATATAGAGATGCTTCCAGAAGAGTGGATGAAGAGAACGCATTTCACAACCAAGCGTTGGGCCAAGATGGTCAAGGAACCAATAGACATATTAGATACCGAATGGGATCACTTCCATCAGATCTGGGATAAGTTAAACCAATGAATGGTGTAACTTCAATTGCCCACATTTGGTCTCCCCGTCAAATTTTGACCGATAGATGAGGTGGCGACTGAGTTCAAATGATCGATCGATGAATACAAAGAACAAATCCAACCGATAGTAGCGATATAAAAGGGACCCGTACAAAGGTATGTAGTCAATCAAGTCAAAAGCATAGACCGGGTCAAGTAGTTGACGAGCCAAATGAAGAAGTACACCCGTTGATTTTGGAATAACAGACATGAAGTGATCATGCCAGTGGACCAACATTAGTTTCCATTCACAAATAATTGCACTTGACTCTAGAAAGAGTGGTCCCATTACATGGAAGATAATGTGAGTCCAAAAACTTCCATATCACCTGAGGCGTCATGACTCAACTCATGACTATCTATTTTGGGCCACACATGTGGCATTTTTTTTGAGTTTAATTTTGTATAAATAAAGGATTTCTCTCGATAGAAGGGACCTTTTGGAATTTCAATGAATTTTAGCTATTATTTTTGTGGAAATATTTTGACAATTAATTAGAAGCTCTGCTAGAGCCTGAAGTGATTTTGGAATCTAATTGGTGATCTACGTGACATTGTGGACTATTCTGCTTTCGACCAATGTGTATTGATCTCTAGTAAGCTTTTATTAATCAAGCTATCTTGTGATTATTGTTTTTTTACATCAAATTATAATCTTATGTTTCATCTACATGTTACATTATTTCTACATAATACTTGTGACCTCATAATACATAATTATTTCTGTATCATTGATAGGTTTTGATGGAGATATTTTCATGCACGTAGAATTTTCGTTGTATATTTGTTTCTAGGAATTATTTTTGGTGAAGCTAGACATATAAAAGTAGAATGGTTACTTGTTAACACAACTCCCTTAAAAGTTATATTTAAAAATAACTATGTTATCTTTCTCTTATTTAATGGTTTTCTAGACTAATTCCTTTCAAGCCATTTGTATGCGTCAAGTTATTTTAAAATAAACTTAGAAACAGATCCCTAAAAAGAGATTCAATAATATGAATGAAATGGTAAGATATTAAATCCCATGAAAACTCGTCGAACCATGAATTTGGGGAATCACACAACCCCAAATGAAGAAGAGTCTATTTGGGCCTCATCTTCGGGCGTGATTCCTACTATTGAGACAAAGGGAATTTAGACCCCTTAACAAAACCCATATGTACTCCTCATGTAACATCCTCGTCCCTCCAGAGACCGGGTAATGCCACTACTGCGGAATATACACTTATATATTAATGACATGCATTTTAATGAATTAAAATGATTAACACAGAGTAATCATGGAATTACTGCTACCATATACAATAAATGAAAACTAACATTAATTCATATACACAAAAGAATACATGATAATCATTCATCACAAAACATGCATAAAATACATAATTAATTGCATAAATGATACTTATCTTTTATCTGGAGTGAATCCACCAACTACATGTAGACCTTCCACGAACCTCCCAGCCTTAGACCACGCTGCTTATCACTCTTAGCAGTAGGTCACCCTCAAGCTGGGACTAAACTCCACCGGGAAAGGGAATTCTAGGCTTGGCAAGGACAATAAGGAAGCTGCACAAAGAAACATGAAGGATCTTTTATCCCAAGAGCCACTTATGCCCACAACACACAGAACCTCATTCCCCACACACCTGCTCCACCCCAGGAGAGTAAACCTTCACTACTACAAGTCCATCGGCCAGTACACCTCCCTTACCTTAGGCTTCAGCAACAAGCTGGACCAGAAGTCCTAGATTACTGTGGCTGCTATGGGACTCCCTTCTAGGAGAACTCACTTCCCAACAGACTCTCTCACTTGGGAGAGATGCTCACATGTCTAAAAACTAGTCTTCAACTCAGCTATAGCCAGGTACGGTTGAAAGAAACAACAACAGTTAACGACAATAGGGAAAAACGGGTATGGACACCCAAACAGGAAACAACCTAATGCTAAGTCTCAACATGGCTCAGGTGACTACAATTGCGTCGAGCTTCATAGGAAACAACACAGGACAGCTTCCACACTCTGGTTTCAGAAATGCATATAGGTAGGCAGAGGTCAGACATAGAGGCAAGAACGACGAATCAGGAAAATGACAGGATGACAACCTTCCCATGAGGGTCTCCTTCACTGTGCACCTGTATGCAGATGCAAATGTAGAACCAAATCAGGTTCACGTGCAGGATGGGAGAATGGTAGCACGACTCAGGCGAATGATGGCAGAATGACTCCCGAAGCCCCCCAACATGAGCTGACGCTTCAACTTTGGCTGCATGAGTCTAGGTCAAAACTTGTCTTCCTGGAGCTGCATGCGCTCCATTAAGCCCACGTCCCATTTTCCAGGAACTTAGGATAACAAACATATAATGTTCACTTTAGTCTTCAGAAATTAATATTAAAATATTATTCCTCTAGAGGTAAGCCCCCTAGGCCCAATAATTATCCCCCCTTCCTTACCCTACCTAGAGAAGCTTAGTCCCCCATAACTCTTCTTCGTGGTGAGTCTACATGCAACAATGTTTATATTTTATTAATGATCTGCATAATTACATATACAAAACAAGCTCATGGCCTTAGGATCCTAAGCTCCTGGCCTAATCATCACATAAGCCTCCTAGCTTATTATAACTCGGTTCACCAGCATAACAAACAAGTTTACAATTCATAATTACAACTAAGGCTCTACTGTGGGATATTACAATCCCCTCCCCTTATTTTTTCACTGTCCTCAGTGCAACTTACTTACACTTATATAATTCATAAATTCTTCAAAAAACTCCAAGATTTAGCTATTGGAAGCCCATTATCCAGCTTTGTTTTCAAGCACCAATTCTGATATCCATACTGCAGCTGAAACTCAATTGCTCTATTCCCTAGAGTTGCTTCAAGAAAGCATTCAACTTATTGTTCCTTGTTACATGCTTCAATTAAACCTCATTGAAAGAACTGACTAGATTTAGATCCACGATGTTCCATCCATTGATAAATTCTCAGCAGTGCTATGAATCCATAGACATAAACACTCTACTCCTACATCTATTCATTCAGAAGAAACATTAGAACATACATGCAATATACATACAGGCAATTCTGATAACCTGTATATGAATTATGAGATAGATAACATACAATAAATAGATAATTGATAGTTATCTTTTGATTGAGAAGACTTCCATATCAACAGGGTCTAGGCCAAGATACCAAACCCTAGAAACATTCCAACCAATAGTATCTCTTCCCCACATGCCTGTCCCACCCCAGGAGTGTGCACCTTCACTGTCACACAGTCCACCGGCTGTTACACCTCCCTTTCCTTGGGATTCAACAATAGGCTGGACTGGAAGTCTTAGAGCACTATGGATCGAGGAGTTCCAACTGCCCTCAGAGGTCTCCAATCAACATCTTCCCCAAGCTACTCTTTGTAGTCAACATTTTAACTTTTATCAACATCATCTCATCTGCATCACCCACATGTAGTTATCATGAGAAAACATAAAATAATTTATTTAGAAACTCAAGCTTAGTTCAAAGGGAATTCATCCTTTCCCCAAAACATGAAATTCTATTTCATAATTCATCTTGGCTATTGCCATATTATGAATGCAACCATCCTTATGGTTTTCCACAGACACCAACCTTCATACTATTTTTCCTATAATGCTTCATCTTGCATACAACCAACAAATTGTCAGTATTTTCTGTACATCATAATTCAACATGTACAACACCTTATGCATTGATCTTAGAATTGCCTACACCTAACAATTCAATCACAATTACCAAACAATTTAACCAAATATAATGAATCATCATTCTATGCATATCTATGTTCATAATTAATAATAGTAAGTTTATTATTTCAATTTTCTGAACATAAAATTTTCTGTAGTCTCTATTCCTGTGACTACCTGGTTTGCAACTTTCTTGTTGCAATGTTTAATAGTTCTTGAAATGTTCTCAACTTCATGAGTTAGCAACATTTCAACCATTAGTATAATTATTTCCATGCCAAAAACATATATACATGCACTCACAAAATGCATTAAGCAAAGTGCATTTAAGTATACAATTCCATCATGTATGAGTGCAACTCTGCCCCTTACTAGACATGAGTACAACTCTCAATGCCTATTTATTCAGTGCACCTTGCATTGAATTACATAATTCTCTTTATCTCAATCATGTATATCACCATCCATAAGTTGGAATTCTGGCCAATGTGTTGACACATTCTGCACACACTTCCTATTGTCTTCCCAATTAATTGGATGCCTTCCTTTTCGACCCGAACACTACACCAAGAATATAATTCCGTGGTGTTCATTAGTGTTAGCAATAAGGTTGCAGCCCAAGTTTTATTTAAAGGTAGGAAGATTTTAGTACATGTGTGGTTCATAACCTTTCCATATCCATACCTTGCCATATCCAACCAGGTCCTGGATTCATACATGACTAGCTTACTGACATTCATTCCTATAACAAGGTCTTATCTTTTAATTCTTTGGTTACTACCCCATAACCAAATTAACATGACATTCTACTGTGTCAGTGTGTGCATTCAGAGGCTAAAAAGCTTTGAATTAATACATGCCTCCAGCCTTTACCACATCCAGTGGTATGCACTCAATCATATAATCATGTGATTTTATATAATAACTCTGGATGAGGAAATTCTTACCTAAATTTCCTTTCAGCAATTATGCAAAAAGAGTAATAAAACTCATACTTGCATGACTTCCATTAATAAATTTTATACTACCTGAATGTTTGATGGTAGTAGAAGCTTTCATGCTTCTTTTATAAAACCTATAACCAACACTTCAACTTTATGTTGCTTCTCTCCTTATGTAGCAACATCATCAACAACACCTACAAACATGCAAGCATTCTTTCCTCTGGCTGACCCAATCAAGCCATAACATACTTGCTACCACAAAAATTGCAGCAACTTCTTTCCCATGTGCAACTTTTCCTTGCTGATCCCAGAAGTCTTCAATTCTTCCCGGATTCCTGAATATTCTTGTGCTCTCATTGTAGTCACTATACATGACTATTTTTGTCCTAAGCACTTTCTAGCCAAATCACTCTTGGCTGGCTTTGCATTTATAAACCCAAACTAAGCTGATATTAACCTTCAAATTTCGTTAATTTCCTGGGTCCAACTATCCCAATCTCATACTTGGATGAATCAAATTCCACACCAAGCTGTTTTATAGACTCTGGATTCTTCAACATCCAGTTACTCTTTAGGACTTAACTTCTTCAGCCCTTTTCTGACAGAATACTTTAGTACTTGAGATTTTCTTGTACTCTCCGCTTCTCTTTTTCTAGCTGAACATCTATCTCATGATTTCTTCTTCCATTATCTTAGGATGTTCATGGACTTGACTCCATCCAGGAGTTTTTCCTTGTCTACTTTGCATACTTTCTATCACATATTATGCTGATTATTAATTTTTAGCATTCCATTATTATTTGGATTCCTTTGATTCAACTTCTGCATGAACGAATTATAATTCCCTAAAACCTTCCTTCCATATTCCCATTCTTTGTGTCTCCATACGAACTTGTGGTTCATGCATTATCATGTATTGCAGATGGAATTCTCCACCTAGAATTCACATTTGATATGCAAGGATTTTCACTTGGATTGTCTTCCCCAAAAAAGAATCCCATTTGGGGTTTCCATGCTGCTTATCGAACCCAACATATGATCCCATGAGTTCTGAAAAATATTAGATGTAGAATAAAGAATTTTCCCTGTCCTTCTTCTCTGATGCACTTCTTGTGCAACAATCTCTTTTCTTTAAGCTAATGGATATTAGATCTTTGTTGGAACCTATCATAAGGTTCCTAGGTCTTCAGTACCTCCTTGATGCAGGTCCGAACCAGACGAGACCCATGGGCTTCCTTCCTAATCCCTTTTTCCTTCTTTAACATAGTTTTAAGGAACTAGCCCCCATTTTACTTGGGTCCTTAATTTGCATGGGACCACAACTGTGACAAGTGATACATCAATTGGTGCTTACTCGAGCCTTTAGCTTCGGGAATTTTCAAACACAACCCAACAATCTCTCGGAGTTCCGGATTACCGATCTCGTGAAGTAGAGTGGATCAACAGTCCACATCTACCCAACATCCAATGAATGAGACTCACTATGGAACCTCAGGCATCTGAGTTATGAGACTTCAAAGTTTCGGGACTTTGGGAGATACTACTGCAAATATCAACGCCCCTTGTTGATTTGAGATCAATGATCATAGATTACTTTAGGAATTTGGCACATTCACCCTCTGCTTTCCTCCGGAGTGCTCCGTACCCGTAGTTCCATATATGGTGCCATGCGTCCACTTTCAGATCAACGACTGTCCAACAGAGTGAGTCTCCATCTTCCACATGTCTCCTTGCAGATCAACGATCCATGTTCCTTCCTTCAGATCCAACAGTTCCCATTCCTTCGTGCTCAGATCCAACGGATGGGATCTTTTCCTCCTCAGCACTCTCCTTTTCTTTCCTGGACACAGATCTAATGGTCCAGAATCCTTCCCACAATAGATCTGACGACTGCTATCGCTCCTCCTCCTGAGCTTTTGAATCCTTCCAACTTGGAGGAGTTTGTGGATATTCAAAGGTTTTGGCCTTTGAACTTTCTCCTGTGAACCCGACTATCTTGGCTCTCGGCTGCGTCTCTCCTAACACTATCCCTCCTTAGATTTGGGACTTGGAATAATCTTGACTCCCATACACTCCTTGCGTTATCTCTTCTGATATTTTTGATTTACTCAGTCTCCTAAGGGTCTCGACCCTTCTATTTCCTTTCAAAGGAAAACTTTGTGCCCTCCTAGCAATGTTCTACTCAAAGCACACCTTGTTGAGCGTTTTCTACAGAGTGTTCAATAGCTCCGTGAGTATCTTCCTCTGACACTCTTCTCCCTGAATTCAACAAAGAGTTCTTTCTGTGCACACTTGCACTTGCACGATGCCCACCTGGCAGAGCCCTACAAATTTCTCAGTGACTCTATCACTCTTTGAACTCAACATAGAGTTCTTCCTGTGCACTCCTTGCACTTCTACTGATGAAGTTTCAATGGTATCTCTCCTGAGATTCTCTGAGGTTAACTTACCTCTGCCAATGCACTCCTTGCGGACAATGTGCACTGCTTGCACTCGAAAAATCAAAGAAGAGAAATAATTGAAACTTATTCAATACTTCACCAGTTTACTCATTCAGACTAGTTAATCTCTGAGCATTCCCATGCCACCTTTGTTGACATCATTACATCACATCACTTATGTTTTCCAATTGCGGGGGCATACAATGGTGGTTTGGAGAAACTCGCCTTTCATCCTACAGTCCTTTTGATGATGATATGTATCCCCTCGGTGAAACCGCGGTTTGGATTGTGGGACCACCTTGGATAATTAACTTCCATGCAACTTGGGTCCCCACAATGCCTTCTGGCTATTGATCTTGATGTATCATGATGAACACCATTGTGGGTCCTTCAACCTTTAACTACATTACCTAACCTCGGCCCCACTAACCATTCTCATACAAAATGCCATGTGGTGGAATATTAGAGGCTGACATGTGGCTTATTCAGACGAGTGACATGTGTCATGTTCCATACAACATTTCAAACTTCTACAGGTTCAAAACCCACTGACACATGGCACACAACCCATGTGTCCATGTCAAACCAAGTTACATCACCATGCCACGTCACTTCAGAGTTTCAGGCTTCCGCCTTTCTCTTAGTTTGCATCAACTTCACCAAAGTCACGAAGTCCGAAGGGCTTCCAGGATAACCCTTCTACACCTTCTTCAGATATGACAGTCGTAAAGGATTTCCCTTCCTTATGAATAGATCCTACAATGTAGAACAAACTCTATTACTCTACGTATATCCAAAGGAATTAATGGCTAACTGCCTCACAGCATTACCAGATCTGACGGCCATGAAGGATTCTCCTTCTCCCGAACAAATCCTAATGTCTATATTACTCTGCGGCCCGTCCATATTACTCTGCGGCCCAATACCACTTTTGCTGTGGTTTTATGACACAACAAATTTTCCTAAGATTCGTAACACGGCCAAGGTAACTTCTTGGCACTCAGGAAGGTTCTGAGGTTTGAAATTGGTCCTCTAGACACAATTTCCTCTTGAAACCTTGGGTCCAATGACCACTTATCTAGTCCATTCAGGCTCAGTGTTTGAAACCTTAGCTCTGAACTCGAATTTTTTCTACTTCGACAACAATTATTTCCAAAACTTTTTCTTCAACTACAATTAACATGGCCCATCCAGGATCAGTGTTGTAACCATGCTATGATGCCATATTGTAACATCCTCGGCCCTCCAGAGACCGGGTAATGCCACTACTGCGGAATATACACTTATATATATTAATGACATGCATTTTAATGAATTAAAATGCTTAACACAGAGTAATCATAGAATTACTGCTACCATATACAATCAATCTAACATTAATTCATATACACAATGGAATACATGATAATCATTCATCACAAAACATGCATAAAATACATAATTAATCACATAAATGATACTTATCTTTAATTTGGAGTGAATCCACCAACTGTGTGTAGAGCTTCCACGAACCTCCTAGCCTTAGAGCATGCTGCTCATCACTCTCAGTAGTAGGTCACCCATGAGCTGGGACTAAACTCCATCGGGCAAGGGAATTCTAGGCTTGGCAAGGACAACAAGGAAGTTGCAGAAAGAAACAGGAAGGATATTTTTATCACAGGAGCCACTTACGCCCACAAAACATAGAACCTCATTCCCCACACACCTGATCCACCCCAGGAGAGTACACCTTCACTACTACAAGTCCATTGGTCAGTACACCTTCCTTACCTTGGGCTTCAGTAATAGGTTGGACCGGAAGTCTCAGAGTACTATGGCTACTACGAGACTCCCTTCCAGGAGAACTCACTTCCCAGTAGACTCTCTCACCTGGGAGAGCTACTCAAAGGTCTGATAACCAGTCTTCGACTCAGCTACAACCGGGCACGGTTGACAACAACAATAACAACAACAACAACATTTAATGACAATAAGGAAAAACATGTATGGACACCCGAACATGCAACAACCTAACGCTAAGTCTCAACACGGCTCATGCGACTACAATTGTGTCAGGATTCATAGGAAATAGAACATGATGACTTCCCCGCTCTGGTTTCAAAAATGCGTGCGGGTAGGTAGAGGTCAGACGCAGAGGCAAGAACGACGAATAGGGAAAATGACAGGACGACAACCTTCCTGTGAGTGTCTCCTTCACTATGCGCCCGTATGCAGATGCAGACACAGAACCAAATAGGGTTCATGTGCAGGATGGGAGAATGGCAACAAGACTTGGGCGAATGATGGCATAATGACTCCCGAACCCCCCCAACACAAGATGACACTTCAACTTTGGCTGCATGAACCCAGGTCGACACTTGTCTTCCTAGAGATGCATGTGCTCCATTAAGCCCACGTCCCATTTTCCAAGAACATAGGATAGCAAACATATAATTTTCACTTTAGTCTTTAGGAAATAATATTGAAATATTATTCCTCTAGAGGTAAGCCCCCTAGCTTATCCCCTAGACCCAATACTTATCCCCTCTTCCTTACCCTACCTAGTGAAGCTTAGTCCCCCATAACTCTTCTTCGTGGTCAGTCTATAGGCAGCGATGTTTATATTTTATTAATGATCTGCATAATTACATATACAAAACAGACTCCTAGCCTAATCATCACATAATCCTCCTAGCTTATTATAACTTGGCTCATGAGCCTAACAAACATGTTTACAATTCATAATTAGAAGTGGGTCTCTATCGAGGGATATTACACCTCAATTATTGGGGTGGTTTACAATGTCATCTATGAAAGTAGGTGATGTTATTCAATCGAAATACAATGGATGAGCAATGTGCATAGGAACAATACTTGGAATACATAGGAAAAAACAAAGGGCAACCAAGCAGTTTCAAGAAGAAAGATCACTGGGAAGCTTTGAAGGAGGGGAAGAAGAAGTGGAAAGGAGGAAAGGATAATAAGACAACAACCACTAAAAATAAATGTAAATATCCCAACAACCATTGCAATCATTGTAATATTGATGTCCACACTGAGGAAAAATGTTGGAAACTACATCTAGAGCTGAATGCAAATAATCACAAGAAGGAAAGAAAGAAAAAGAACCTTATAGATACATATTTGAGAAATTAGGTTGAAAGTAGCTCCAATGTGGATAAAAATATTGTCTGCACATATGATCTAGGAGGATCCAGAACAATCAAAGTGATCCAGGAGGATCTAAAATGATCAAAACTTGATCTTCTCAAATTCTCTTGAAAATGACTTCATTGCGTAGAGCTTGGCGATAGCTTTCCAACAACACAAAAATCGTCTCAAATAGAGTAACTCGTATGAAGATGTTATGGACGATCAAATTTTAGTCAAACCAAGGAAAAAATCAAAGCAGGGTGCCATGTGGGACCACCATAGGGTGACATGTAGCATAGTGGCATGGCACAGGTGGTAGTATAGGCTGATCTGACAGGCAGGAAGACAACTAGCCAATGATGTGATGTTGATGTGGACCAACTTGGTCTTGACATGTGGCACACAAGTGGATCGGTATGGTATGGAAAAGTGGAAATAATTATGTAGTGGACAAATGAGAGGATACCATGTGGCAACCTCCCATTGGCCTTATTTGTTTCATGTTATTCAAAATTTTGGCAGGTCGACCATATTTGAACCCAAGATCTCAATCATGCAAGTGCCAATCCTTCACCATTGCACCACACCTGTGAGACTTAATATTATTATGGTAACATATTTATTTATGTTTTAAATGTTTCATGTTGGAAAAGAAAGGGGGATTGAGGGAATAGCCCACGATCCACCCTTATAATATATCTTATGTTATATCCATATCAATGCATCACCAAAGTTTCAGGTGGTTCAAATCACCATACCACATATATATAATACGATAAAAACCAACACAACCAACGATGTGGTCGGTGGGGTTTGACCCATTGACCTGACATGTAATATGCCAATGCACTAATGGGTGTGTTTTTTTATGTAAGCATGGAAAATTTCATTTAAGTTTTTAACTATAGCCACGATTTTTGGGGGTGGTGGGTTTAGCCTCGTCCCCTATATAAACTAGCTTTCAACCACAATTTTTACAAGGGTTGAGCATCATAATGTGTGCTATGATGGAAGTGCATGTCAAGGAATTGGATATTTTTCCAATTGCATAGTTTTTCCTCATTTTACGTGCAAGAGGTGTTCTTGGTTTTGTTTTACCTCATTTTGCATGCCATTGAGTTCTTTGAGGGAAGTATAGGGTGTTTATACTCATTTTTATCAAAAATTCGAGAGGAATTTGATGGTGATGTATATTATACGTAAAAATTATATTTATGAAAATTTGAAGTCCAATTTGTCATGTATGAGACACATAGTCTCTTTATACGTGCAAAAAGGGGTCTATGAGCACCAGTTCAGAACATAGTCAAGTTGATACTCATTTTTCTCATAATTTTGAGGAATTCCGTAATGAACTTTGTTTCTAGGATTGAGTAGCATAATTGAAGAGTGACATCAAATTTCTCATTATAAGCCCAACTATTGTAATTTTGGCATCTTGAGAATTAATAAGAGCAGTCTATTTCTCTCTATTTTGGCACTCATTATTTCTGCAAGTTATATTTATTAGTTAATGAAGTTTATGGATAAGTAATACATTCACATGATATTTTGTAAATAGTCAAGTTGATCTTCAATTTCTTGAATCTGGTCAGATGTTTATGTGTATTTATGAACTAATTGACATCTAAGGACTTTCAGGCTTAATTGGTATTAGAGTTTGTTGATATTTCAGATCAAGTTGGTATCATAAATCATTTGATATTTTTGATTCATGTGGTATCAGAGCTGGTTTTTATGTGTATTTGCAAGGGAATTATTACGCGGTCTAAGTTCAAGCAAGTCAAAGGAACGCTTGAATACTTTAATACTACAATTGGACGAATGTTTTCAAGAAAAGAAATGGAGCATGAACATGTTGTTTCCGAGGATGATAAGGAGTTTCAAAAAATGTTCCTTGAGATGACAACCATGAAGAAGGAATTGTGGGAAGACCTAGAAAGATGAAGAGGAACTCCTCATAAAAATGAAGATGGTCCATCAGGAGCATTAGTTAAAGAATAAGGAGAAGGTGAAGAACCTTCAGAGCCTCCTTCGTCCCCATCATCATCATCATCATCATCATCATCATTCTCCTCGTCTTCTTCTTCTGATGGAAGTGAACATTCTTCTCACAAGAGAAAGAAACATTCTAATAAGTCTTCTCATTCTCATGATTTGCATTTGTTAAATCTAGATGTAAATTTTGATTTGCCTAATTATGATGGAGAGTTGAATGTAGAGAAGTTGGATAATTGGTTTAAAAACATTGAAGTATATTGTAGGGTACAAAAAAACATAGAGGATACTTCAAGGATACAGTTGGCTACTCTTTACCTGAGCAACACAACTTTGATATGGTGGGAGAGTTGGACACAAGTTGATCTTATTCAACATGGTAAAATCATTTCTTCCTAGATTGAATTTGTTGTTGCATTAAGAAAGAAATTTTATCCATTATCTTATATGCAAACATCAATGATTTCTTGGCAACATTTAAGACAAGGAAAAGGGAAAAATATTCAAGCTTATACACAAGAATTTAAAAAGAAGGCATTGTCTTTGGGAATTCCATTACATACTCCCAAAACTCTTCTAAAGTATATTGGTGGTATGCACTCATATCTTCGCCATACTATATTGATGTTTAATCCTACTAATATTGACGAAGTACCAATTCAAGCTACTCATCGTGAATCCAACAAAGGAAAATATATTGAGGATGAGTTAGAGGAACCACATTAATTCGAGGATCATATGAAGGTAAACTGTAACAGTAAGAAGACAACTACAATAAAAAAAGATGAAAACAAGAAGCCTACATGTTCTCACTGTGATAAGAAAGGACATGATGGGAAGCATTGTTGGAAGTTGCATATAGAACTGAAGCTGAAATGGGCTCAGCCTAGAAAGAGTAAAAAGCATACCACGACCATAGTTCAGGATCTTTGATCATATTTTGAGGATGAAACTAAGGTTACAACTATGGGCATCATAGGTAAATCTTTCGTTGCAAGTTTTAGTTTGCATACTTCTTCTTCAAAGGATAATGTAATCCCTGGTGGAAGGAGAAGAAAATAACTATTTGATTTATGAGTTATCTCAAAGCACACTAAGATTGATACACTTGTTGATAGTGGATCACAAGTAAATATTATTTTAGAGTAAGTTGTTTACAATTTGGGATTGGAAAATAGGCCTCATTCGAGACCATATCCTTTGGTTTGGATTTGTGATAATGCTCAGGTCTAGGTAATTAAGTAATGCATGTTAAGGTTTGAAATAACATCCAGTTTCATTGATGAGGTAGAGTTAGAGGTTGTTCCACTCGACATTTGCGAGATGGTTTTGGGAAGTACATACTTGTATGACATGAAGACCATTTTCTACAGGGAGCAAAACAAGTATCATGTTTTCAAGGATGGGATTGAGTTTATTGTGAGAGTTCATCATATGAAGATGAATTTGACAATTGTCACTACATGGGACATGCTAGTTAATGCTAGTATCCAGGATCCAAATTTACATCCTACGGTTGAATGCAGAACATGTCCTTTGGTTGATTTTTTTCATGTTAAGAAGGGAAAATATGCTGATGGTTCATTCTCTTTCGCATCTGTATATTCATTTTTTTGTTTCAATTTATTACTGATCAGCGGAATATGGTTAGCTACTACAACAATGAATGGTGGAGTTTGTGAATTTAAGGGGATGGTTAACTTGGTCAGCAATGTTGTTTCAATATTCATTATTTTTGTGATAAGTCAGGTGCTCGTTATCCAAGAAAGATGGATGGATGATACTAGATAATATAAGTGGAAGTATCCTCACTTTTTTTCTGAATAATTAATAGTTTTGGAGATCCAAAAGTTCTTCGATGGGGAGATGTGATCTAGGAGGATCTAGAATGCTCAAAGTGATCCAAGATGATCCAAAAAGATAAAAAATTTATATTTTAAAATGCTCTTGAAAATGAATCCAGTTCGTAGAGCTCGGAGATAGCTTTCCAACGATGAAAAAATATTTTCAAATGGATTTCGTATGAAGAAGTTATGGCCGGTAAAAATTTGGTCAAACTAGGGAAAAAGTCAAATCAGGGTGCCACGTGGCACCACCAGAGAGTGACACATGGAATGATTACATGGAACAAGTGACAATACAAGATGATGTGGTAGGAAGGAAGACAAATAGGCACTGATATAGCACTTAAGTGGACCAATCAGGTCTTGACATGTGGCACACAAGTGGAAAAATCTAGTATGGACACGTGGCAATTATTGCACAGGTGGACCAATGAGGGGATGCCACATAGAAGCCTCCCATTGTACTTCTTTGGTTCATTTTATGCAAAATTTTTGGCAAGTCAACCAAAGTTGAACCCAAGACCTCCATCATACAAGTGCCAAGCCTTCACCATTGCACCGCACCTATGAGACTTAATATTATTATGGTAACATATTTTTTTGTCATGTCCCCATTTTTGGGTTTCCCTGTTTTGTATTAGAAGGGACTTTCGTGGCTTGTTAATGGAAAAAAAAAAGTAAAAAGGGGGGTCATTTAATGTCACTTAGTTAGGATATTTTATGTTTTTTAAAGTGACATTATGGAATTAAAGTAACTTTAGACTAATGAGTTACTTAACTATTATTAAAGTGACTTTTAATCTTAAAGTGAAATTTGGAGGGAAAACAAGGGTTATATTTGATTTAGTCAAAAGGGGAAATTCTAGAGGTTACATTTGATTTGGTAAAAAAGGGGAAATTCTAGAGGTTACATTTTATTTGGTCAAAAAGGGAAAAATTCTAAAGGCATATAAAAAGGATTAAAGGAGGGGTAGAGCCTTACTTTCGAATTATGATTTGATATCTTATTGAGTGCTCTTGTAACCAATGATTTCATTGGGATTTTAGGAAAAACCATTCCACTGTAGGTTTGGTTTCAATGGTGCAATATCCACCAAGATATACATTGGAACTTCATCTTGGTTTTGTTTTCAATTTTGGGTTGTAGTGATTTTCTTGGAGAGGTTGTGGCACTTGGAGGGTTTGATCTCATCTATTGAGGAGGCCATGGCATGATTCCAGAATTTTGGCTTGTATTGTGTGTTTTCCATTAATTTATTGTAGCTTCCATAACAACCATTAGATTTTTGTATTCAATCCCCATTCATAATAAAATATTCCATGATTCTCTTCTATTCCAAGTGTATCTAGGATGCTTGCAATATGTTTGATGAAATTTCTTTAGTAGAATGAATGAAAAATATTTGTGGAAAAATAACATATTTTCATAGAAATTCATAAAATCCCTGCCTATTTCTATTGGGTATATTGCAGTGGTATCATAGTTGGTGATATTTCCATCCTATGATTTCATCATAGAACTTTCCTTGGCCAGAGAAAGAAAAACAAATTAGGATCTTTTTGCATATTTTTTTAGGGAAAAGAGAGGGTGGCGCACTTCAGGTTCAGATATGAAACTTTATGAGCCAAATTTACCAAAATATATTGGATATTTGAATTCCTCTAAGAAAAATACCCAATTTCAAATAAAACATCAGATGAAACGGAGTCTAGGAAGTAAAGTTATTAGCGTTTAAATTTCGACAAATTTTCAAGATTTTTCTGGAAAAAGCTGCATGATTTACAGTGTGGGGATAATCAGCATGGACAAGGGGATGATAGAAATTATGTGGGCCATGCAGGAATATTAGGAGAATATAGTAAGGATGTGGGAGGAGCTACACATATTATTTTATAAGAAGGGAAAAAGGCCCAAATCTAGAAAGGTTGATAAAGCCAAAAACTCAACTCATGATGGGGGTTTGGTAGAATAATAGGGGGAATTGCATGCATCTAGCCATGTGAGGATGTATGAATGGAGGAATACCAAACATCATCCTATGAAATAACCAATGAGACTGATGACACTAGTTTGTTAGATGGATAAAATAAGGATGCAACATCTTGTCCTACTTTTGATGACCATGAGGAGATATTCCAATCAGTCGATGTTGAGTATCCACCATATTCCATTATGTATGATGATTATGATGAGGGTAGTTGAAGAATGATAACACCTATGAATGATGATGAACCAACACCATATCTCATTTATGATGTCGATGATGACAAGGACATGATTGTACCTCGACATGGTGGTGAAATTGAACAAAATCCCTTAGCATTGCAAGGTTTGGAGGACCAATTATTGGTCA
>JASDQU010028513.1:6302-19445 GCA_032191745.1 Picea mariana
GTCTTCTTTATTAACCATATCATAAGGGGAAAGAGTATTGAGGACTCTTATCTCAAGAGGAGGTATATTCCTATCCCATCCTTGGTTTTTTCTAGTTTATTTATTGTTTTTGAATTGAGGTCTATGTGGAGGTTCTAATTTTGACTTCTTTCCCTTTCTAAGATGCTCAACCAGTGCATGATATTATCTTAGGAGTTCAAAATTTTGATAGTAATTTGATCAAATTTTTGTGCAAGGGAAATTATCGGATCAGAAATAGGGTGAGCATTGTTGGCTTTAGCCTTTTCCCATGAAAAGGTTCTACCTTAGATGTTGGCATGTTCTCCTCAATCTTGGAGACCCATTCTTTTTCTTTTTCAAGGTTTTAAGGGAATTTGTCTCTAAGCATAAAGCCAAATTTCCCATCAAAAGAATTAGCATGTTTTAAAAGAATGGCACCATCTCTTGGCTTAAGGTCATTAAGGATTTGTTTCACAAGATCATGAAACCTTTGGTCAAATTGTTTCATGGATTCATTGTCTTTGTTCTTGATCTCATTGAATTGGTTCAACAAAAATCTATCATCTTTCCTTATGTCCCATCTTTTCATAAAAGCTTCATAGAAAGCTAGTCAAGAGTTAATACTCTTCTCGGTTAAATTATTATACCATGATCTTGTTTCTCCTTCCAAGAATATAGAGAAAAGCTTCATGACTACATCTTCAGATTCATTAGGGACCGGATGATGTTCAAAAACACCATAGGAGGATATGTGTTGTTCAACTATAATGACATTGTGATCCAGATTAATTTGCGAACAAAATGAAAGAAGAGATATTACAATGAAATACACATAAAATTGTCAAAAACAGAGAAATACAACAATACATGATTTATATTAATGGAATAAATGTATAGAGACTGTAAAAATACAGAGTCCAAGACTCGCTAGAATGGTGGCAGCTTTATCTCTGAGAAGAGATGTGATGGATACGTTCATTCACAAGAAGATGATTACAATGAGACTCTGAAGGCCTTTTTATGATAAACATGAATGTCAAAACCCTAGACATCCAAAAACATAACCCTAGGAGATGAAGCGTCAAAAGTCATGTGGGCCCCGTTGGGGTAAGTTAGTACATTAACTTCCCGGGGTCGTAACTTTTGCATATGATCTTTGTTTTAGGCGTGTGATAGCCCATTGAAAAAGTCTTTTTGAGAACTACGCATTATGCAATCAAACTCTAACTTCGTCTACAGTTAGACTATGGCAAGCCAAGAAAACACTGTTTAGAGCCCCAAAACGACCCTGGAAGTATAGAAAGATGTACTGACATGAAAACTTCCAAAATAAGCCAGTTGGAATAGGTGGGCAACCATCAATATCCACCTGGATGCTATGTAGGGATTCAGGACAGCCCCGTAAGTGCAAAACCCACAATTACAAAGAAATGTCCCCATTACAAAGAAACGTGTTGAACTGAAAACTGTCAAGATGAGCCAGTTGGAATTTAAAACAGGTGGGTGGCCACCAATATCCACCTGGATCATATTGTTCCAAAAAAACTTGGGCAACCATTTATCAAATTTATCAGGCATGTTATGGTGGAAAACTAGAATTTTGGACATGTCTAATGCCTTATAGTCATTGGTAACCCATGTTTGTAAAGCCATTGGATTTACTACAAGTGGATTGGGAAAGAGAGTTCTTATAGAGTAGGAGTAGTTGGAGGAACTCTTCTTCTCTTATAAATCTTTAGAGGATTAGTGTACCACAAAAAAGTTCTTTGGTTGGTACTTCCAACCCCTGGGTTCTCTTGCTATGGAGTCACCAAATGAGCACACTAAGTCAAGCTTTGATGTATACTCATCAAAGAAGGTTGGAGTATAGACTTCATATTTCCTAAAGAGAATGACTCAATTCTCTCCAGCAACGACGCCAAAATGTTACCACACAATCTTGCACCAAGTACAAAGCCATCACAAGGTACTAAGACAAGTGGAACGTGGAATATGTCACCACTGCAACCTAGGAAACCATTTCCCTCTCTTTAGTATAGGAATAGTATCCAACACAAGGGAGGCTTCCCCAATAATGTTCTTAATCCCTAGGTAAGACACGATCAATTCTAGGGCCCCCTAGGGTGACTATGATCTGAATTATTTTCGAAATGAAATGAAAGCAAAGATATTACAATGAAATACACATAAAAATTGTCAGAAACAGAGAAATACAACAATACATGATTTCTATTAATGAAATAAATACACAGAGACTGTAAAAATACAAAACAAAATGAAAGGAAAGATATTACAATGAAATACACATAAAAATTGCCTGAAACAGAGAAATACAACAATACATGATTTCTATTAATGAAAGAAATGTACAGAGACTGTAAAAATACAGAGTGAAAGACTCGCAAGAATGGTGCTAGCTTTATCTCTGAGAATAGATGTGAGGATTACGCTCATTCGAAAGAAGATGATTACAATGAGGCTCTGAAGGCCTTTTTATGATAAACATGAATGTCAAAACCCTAGAGATCCAAAAACCTAACCCTAGTAGATGAAACGTCAAAAGTCATGTGGGCCCCATTGGGGTAAGTTAGTACATTAACTTCACGATGTCGTAAATTTTGCACACAATCTTTGTTTTATGCGCGCGATGACCCGTTGGAAAGGTATATTTGAGAACTACGCATTATGCCGTCAAAACTCTGACTCTATCTACAGTTTGACAATGGCAAGTCAAGAAAACATTGTTTAGAACCCCAAAACGTCCCTGGAAGTACAGAAAGATGTACTAACATGAAAACTTACAAAATAAGCCAGTTGGAATAGGTAGGCGACCACCAATATCCACCTGGATGCTATGTAGGGCTTCAGGACAGCCTCATAAGTGCAAAACCCATAATTACAAATAAATTTCCCCATTACAGAGAAACATGTTAAACTGAAAACTGTCAAAATGAGCCAATTGGAATTTGGAACAGGTGGGTGGCCACCAATATCCACTTGGATCAATCCTCCCCCATTAGGAAGCAATGGTCTCCATTGCGTTGAGTTCCCATGAAAGAGGGGAAAGCATTTTCTGAATCTAAATCTTAGCAAGTTGTGTGCCTTGTTGGAGAAGTTACATTGTTTGGTCTGTGGAAGGCTGTCACGAACTTGTTGCTGGCAAGGTTGAGTCTGTTCCACCAACATATTGTCTCTGGGCTTGACGGGGTATTGTGTAAAAACCATTGTAGGTGAAGAAACAATATCTTCTTTCTCTTCTCCAATCTGTTTTTATTGGATAGAAGGCGTTGAGGCTGCAGTGGTTGTAGTGGCCTTCTATGCATCCTTTGAATAGACTATGAAAATGATGAATTTTGCAGTATGATAGATTACCTTATGGCATTGTTTTGGTGGAACCGTAGTCGAAACTACCTATGGTATATTGTAGAGCTGAGACTTCTCAAAGTAATAATGACACTACGGGGTCAAGACCCATAAACAACATTATGTTTTTACATATATGGTTGGCCCAAAACAGCATCATAGACATCAAGAGGGGAAACATCACACACTGCCTCATCCTTGAAGGGCTAGATGCCATAGGACAAAAAAAACTGTCGACTAACACGAAGATCTTGTCCCTGGTGAAGCCACCCAATGTTGTATGGTTTCGGATGTGGTGTTGTCGACAACCCCAACTTCTTGATGACCTTAACTGAGATGAGGTTCTTCTGGCTACCGCTATCAACAATGAAACGCAACAGGGTCCCCTTCACCTACATATGTGAATGAAGAGACGCTCCCCCTCTTCAGGATCTACTGGTTCTTCTAGTTGAATTGTTGCAGTTGCGACATTAGCAGTAGGGTCTACGTCAATGATCTGACTGTTTTCAATATTTTCTAGATCAGATTCTGAATCAGGGTTCGGCTCCTTGTCTTTTACCTCGGCCACCAATGATTGTTTTGAGAAACATTCATCAATGTTGTTCCAGGTGATTTTTTTGAAGTCGTACCACTTCCCAGTGTCATTCTTCGTCTTTCCTTTCCCCTTATTTTCATGTGTCTTGGACTAGTTGTCGGAAGGATATTGGTTTAGGGTCATCTTTACCATGATTTAGTTGTTGCGGATTTGCAAACCTAAACTCCCATTTGTTTTGGTGCCTAAATTTCTACTCGATTTTGACAGCATATCGATAGCCATCGCCTAATGATGAGATGTTTAGGAAATCCATTTCGGTTTGGATGTACCTATGCAAAACCCCACATTATTTCAAAACCAAATGTTGTTCGGAGTCTTTGATACCCAGCTTGGTGCACAAAGTATGGAAAGCATTTTTGAACTCCGACATTACTTAGCTCTTCTCTTGTTGCAATGTGGTCCATCTCATGTATTGGTCTTCATAGTTATCAATAGAGTAGTATTTTTCCTTGACTACATCCACAAAAAATTATCAAGTGTGTTCGACCCCATATATTCCAGATTCCTCTGTGGAACTTTGATCCCAGTAATTTTCCCACCAATGTTTGACATGGGGGAGAGCCTTGAGGAATGTGAAGGTGATATTTTCCCTGTCAAAAAAATTGTGAACATAAAAATAACCTTCAAGCAGATTCAACCATTTTTCTAAGGAATCTGCATCTATCTGATCTTGAAATATGGGAATATCAAAATTAACTTGTACCTTGAAGGGAAAGGTTCCTCCAAAGTGGTATCTTGATAAAAATGCATTTGTTTCTAATGGTAGGCATTGAAGGATGTGGGAAAAATTCTCTATCATTTCGTCCCTATGTCGTGCGAGAGCTTGCTCAAGCAACAAGTTAATAGAATCTTTTGCTCCGTTGTTTTTCTTTTCTACCGCCATAGAGGGTTTCTTGGGCGTGCGAGAGCAATTGTCCTCAAGAGAGACAAGCTTGAGACCCAACTTGTTGTACTCAGACCTCATCGAGGACATGCACTGAAAAATTATCAAGAGCGGCCTACTCTAATACCACTGATCCAGATTATTTTCGAAACGAAATGAAAGTAAATATATTACAATGAAATACACATAAAAATTGTCAGAAACAAATAAATACAACAATACATGATTTCTATTAATGAAAGAAATGTACAGAAATTGTAAAAATACAGAGTGCAAAACTCACTAGAATGGTGGCAACTTTATCTCTGAGAAAAGATGTGACGACTATGCTCATTCGCAAGAATATGATTACAATGAGGCTTTGAATGTCTTTTTATGATAAACATGAATGCCAAAACCTTGGACATCCAAAAACCTAACCCTAGGAGATGAAACGTCAAAAGTCATGTAGGCCTCGTTGGGGTAAGTTAGTACATTAATTTCTCGGGGTCTTAACATTTGCATAGGATCTTTGTTTTAGGCGCATGATAGCCCATTGGAAAGGTATTTTAGAGCACTACGCATTATGCCGTCAAACTCCGACTCTGTCTACAATTTGACTATGGAAAGCCAAGAAAGCATTGTTTAGAGCCCCAAAACAGCCCTGGAAGTACATAAAGATGTATTGACATGAAAACTTCCAAAATAAGCTAGTTGGAATAGGTGGGTGGCCACCAATATCCACTTAGATGTTATGTAGGGCTTCAGGACAGCCCCGTAAGTGCAGAACCCACAATTACAAAGAAATGTCCCCATTACAGATAAACGTGTTGAACTGAAAACTGTCAAGATGAGCCAGTTGGAATTTGGAACAGGTGGATGGCCACCAATATCCACCTGGATCAAACTACTAACATTACCACCAAGATAAGGATAAGACAATTGAATAAAAGGAGGTGAGATAAGACAATTTCTTGATTTGGGGTGTAGAGGTTTCAAGCCTAGAAGAGAGGTTTTCCCAATCAAGTATGAGTTCAATAGAGTCCCCAGACACTAGAAAAAGAGAAAAGACATATGGATGAAGTAATACTTAGAAGAAATATATGAGATATCAACAGTAAATGAAGTGATAACAGCAGTAAGAAAATTATTACAACAATAAAATAAATTATTTCTAAAAGTATAAAGATTACTTCAGCAATAAAAGATGTAATTTTCAGCAATAGTAAATGTATAATAGCAGTAAAACAATCAATTTTTCAACAATGGTAAATTTATGACAGCAATAAAATAGTCAGTTTCCTACGAGACAAAGATATCTCTTTGATCATAAAATGATCTAGTAAATTATAGGGATAAATGCTAGGCTAAATTAGTGTTTTATTTTCCAACAAAACCAGAAAAAATCCTCAGTCAAAATCATTACTAAAACCCTAGATGTTTTTCCTTATATCGTTGTAGTAACACTTCAGAAAATTAAATTAAGGTTTCAGCAATAAATTTTAGGTCAACACTATGCCTAAACACCCTAGATGTCTTGGTTTTTATGGTTGAAAATGTAATTTTGCATAAAATAAACCCTAACCCTAAGTAGTAAATTTCAACAATAATGATTGATTATGGAGAGAAAAAGGCTAGTGCCTACTATTTTGAGAATATGCAGTAAAAAAATAAGTCCTTTGAGAGAATGAAGTGAATAATTTTAGTGTGAGGCTTAGGGGTTGTCCACTACTAACCCTAGGCAATCCTCCTAAAATGTTTTGGGGATGATAAAAGGAATCTTCCTCCACTAATAAACCTTCCATCGATTTTAACAAGAAGGGTTTTCTCAAAAATTATCAAAGAGGATGAATAATCACCACTTAAGAACATAGTCAATGTAAAAATTCATAATCAAACAAGCCACAAGATGAAAAGAGAACACTTACTCAAAACATCTTCCATCCGTCAAAACCCTAGTTTCCATGTCATCCAATTAGTAAAAGATCCACAACCATTAGTTCCCAAAGAAGTCTCCCTAGTTAACCATCCATAGCATTCTTCATGAAAGAGACAAGTACAAGTAGAAGTAGACAAGTAGTGATAAATCTCCACAAGTAGCAATAATGTGAAAGTGAGAAGTGTTTCTCTTATTTATATGAAAAATCTAGCACCCATATCACACAATACAAGCCCTAAAAACATAAAATAATGCCTTTATCTCTCATAAACCCTAGAGATAAGGCAAAAATATATCAATAATCTATAATACAAAGAGTGGATACTTCTCTAAGACCCCCAACGATGCCTCTAATATGGAGTAAACTAACTCAAAAACCAGATCGTCCCACTCAAAAGTGCTCCAAGACTCACACGTGTGGCACCTGACCTCAATGAAGGGACAATTCACTTGAAAGGTGAAAGATATGCTCCAAAAGGTGAAATGTTTCCATAAAAGGGTGCAACGTTTCATCTCCAAGGGTGTCTTAAACCCTCCAAAGGGTGTGAGATCATCAAAGGTGTCATATCATACTCAAGGAAGCCCAACGTCTCATCGAAGTGTCCAATCATCATAAAGGTGAAATGTCCATGCTCCTAGTGCAACTTCTCATCATCAAAGGGTAATGTCTCATCTCCAAAGGGTGCCATCATGCATGGAGATGTTTCACATCATCTCTACAAGTACAACGTCCTCAAGAAAAGGCCCAACGTCCTCAAAAGGTGAAACATCCCATTAATCAATCATCCTCTACATGGAACATCCCATCTCCAACAACCTCAAGTTCATGTCCACACATGCTAGGGGGGTCCTGTGACCGAAGCCATATGATCAAATCCTCCAACATCCTCCTAGGAGTGCCAAATTACCTCCCTCAAATGATGGGGTCAACCTCCATACAAGTGGGGTAATAACCCCTCAGTCATTCTCCCGGGGATCGAAGTGTCATCAATCACGTGTCATCATCATCCAAGAGGGGGATCATGTGATCCAAGAGGCATCATGAAGACTGGAGGCAAGGTACACAATCCAAACACAACATATAAAGTGATTCATGTCAATACAAAATCCATTAGATAGATCTTATAGAATATCCTCTTCAAACTTCACAATAGCTTACAAAATTATGCAATTTGCCAAATCTAGGTATGGGAGGGTCATTATTACCCCCTATTAGGTGTGCCAACACTCAGACCAAAAGGTATGTCCCAAGGAAACCCATCAAGGTGTATGTGTAATGATAATGTTATGGATTGGGATTTACTTCATGGGGCAGATGTCATTGACATGCAAGGCCATGTATAATATTCATCTACATGAGCACCTTTGTAGAGGGAGCGCTTAAGCAATGAGATACCCTTTCCTTGACATTATGTCTTTATAAACCCTTTTTTGCCTTTTTCTTTATAGCTTTGACCTTTTTTGGCTTTTGACATTTCATTTGCTATGTCTTTTTATAAGATATGCATTCATTGCATAAGACTTGGGGTGATGGCCTCTTAGCGAGGGGGTAGAGTTCATGCTTCTTTTTCTTGGTTTTTAATACTTTTCTTTTCTTATTTGTTTCTTTTCCCCGCATTTTGAATTGGGAATTTTTCTCTTTCTATGTCATTTTTTTATAAAGTTGCATCAACTTCGAGCTTTCTATCCCCTTCTTCTCATGGGATTGTGAGGCACAAACCTTTTGGGGGTACATCCGACAGATGGAATATGTGAATTATGGTGAGGGATATGGATATGTTACCCCCATTAAGGCCCCCCAAAAGTACAAATTTTCCCAAGAGTGACAACACTTGACTAGAAAATGATAATATCCACCAAGGTGAGGCAAGGCAAAAGTCATGACTCCAAAGCATCATGATTCATTATCCAAATCAACCCATGATCACTATTTTCATGCCTCAAGTATTACCATTATCACTCAATATGAAGTGTCAGAATGATGTGCATGAGTGAGTAAATGCACAATATCATATGAGTGAGTTGAGATGAGCATGGATAGGAGGCATCTACGAGAAATTGTTTGTGGAGAGTCCAAAATGACATTATTGGATCTATTCTCTGAAATGTGGATCACGGAGAAAAAAATTCTCCTCTAGTTACCCCTCGTTACGACGACCAACATCTTAACAAGTGCAAATATTTTTTTTTTATTTTTTTTTTTATGTGTGCGCGTGTGTACCGGGATAATAAATACATTCGACTCTGTGTCGCCACCCGACAACGAACATGACGCATACAACAGTGAACACAACATAACGACCTAAGACGCACATCAAGTAACTGCAAGCAAAGAACGACAATCAACTAACAAATAAATAAGACTAACTACCCACCCGTCCTACCCTGCAATGGTTAAGACCTCTAGGACACATAAGCAACGCTCAAGCCCAGGTTCTCGTCGATTTTGACCATTTAAGGTCTCAGGGCTGGCGACTGTTCTGAGGAACAAGGAGGTGTCTACGTCCCGCCCCACACAATCAGACCAAGCACACAAAGGTTTACAACCCAGTACAACATGAATTGAAATGAACAATCGCACCCTTAACAGGAAGCGCAAACTATAGACAACTTCGTCAACACCCACCATTACTCAACGCTTAAAGGTCAACTTTATGATTTAATAGGCCTTCAAAATAGACCCCCTAATCAGTCTAAAATCCATTAGACATTAAATGCCAAACGAGCTTAACATGGATAGGACTCAATGAGGGTGTCTGAGTTAGCATCAATTCACATCTAAACTAACAAGTCTAAATTAATTCATAATTACCACTTTTAAAATTTATAATTCAACATTGTCTATCAACATTAATCAATACCATTATGATGGTCATCTAACTCAACGAGTCTTAAATAAATCAATAGATATAACTAGATGAACCATTTAACATCAACATCATTTTCATATCTAAACTAACCATTCTCAATTGATAAATATTACAACTCTTAAATTCACCATTCAACCTCATCTCTAATTGATAACAATATGTTAGTCATCTAATTCAATGAGTCTTAAATAATCCATAAATAAAACTAAAAGAACCATTTAACATCAACATCATTTTCATAACTAAACTAACCATTCTAAATTGATAAATAATACAACTCTTAATTTCACCATTCAACCTTATCTTTAATTGATAACAATATGTTAGTCATCTAATTCAACGAGTCTTAAATAATTGATAATATAACTGAAGGAACCATTTAACAACAACATCATTTTCATAACTAAACTAACCATTCTAAATTGATAAATAATACAACTCTGAAATCTAGCATTCGACATTACCTATCAGCAATAATCAATATCTATTTGAAGCGTATAGCATATGAACTACTCCCGAAACCGTTCATAATACAATCATGCATATCCCACTGTCAACATAATGGAGGTTCTGTCCGAGCTGTCGAGCCAACCTATCGTCCAGTTCTATGGTGGGTAAAGGTCTAAGGCGGTGTCTGAAATCAAGGGGAGGGGGTTCGCTGCCAACCCAGCCATTATCGTAGCTAACACAAGACCATCAAGCGTAAGGCAATCAATAAGCGAGAAGTCCGAGAAGGAGTGGGAACTACCAACTATACAAAGGATCATGGCTATCAATAAAGACGGACCTGACTCTAGACGACCATAAAAACTATACTTACACTGTTATAACTCAAGCAGTAACCAATACGTCATTGTCTTCAAACGAAGAGAGAGGTCTACTGGAATTAATCAAAAACCAATCAACGAAGGGCGATTTCACCTGAGCATAAAAGTGAGAACATAAAAGGAATCATGGCGTGAGTCACATCGTAACCTTCACAAGTTCCTTTTAATACGGATATTTCCAATTTTTTTTTTAAAAAGGGACACGAAAAGCATTTCATGCCTTCCTTAATATAAGAACATAGGGCATCAATTTAAAAGCATTTAGAGTCTGTAATTGTTAATTTTTTAAAAGGTAAACAATGCCGAGGAAAATTGAGGGTTAAATTTTATCCTTGCATGCTTAAAAATTTCCGTTTTTTAGAGGAGTAACTATACAATCATTACCTAACACAAATCGCAGAGGTATTATTATTATGCCGCCAATACAGAGTCACTAAACTGCAAAGCAAGATTACATAGTCGGATGTGACGCATCTGGCAGAGGTAAGGGCGCAGACAGCCAAAATATACGGCCCACCGAGGGAGGGTGGAAACGGCAATGCAGAGAAGCGATTTTATATAAATGCAGGGGCGAATGATATGGTTTCAACAGTTGCAGGGGCGAAATGATACAGTTTCATTACAGAGGCAGGGGCAAAATGATCAGAGTTGTGTGGTACGAGATCATGCTAAAATCAAGCTACAAACATTTCGTTGGAAGATACAAGCTTAGCTGTCGATCATATATGCACCTTGTTCATCACTTGCATCCATTAGAAAGGTGGAAGGTTGGAATGAGTTAGAAGGTTCTAAGAGGCAAACTGAGTAAGAAGTTGTGAATTACAAAAATGAATTTTCCCTCCTTCCTGGCAATGCTTCGAACCACATCTTGTGCATTGTTGTCTAAAACATTGCATGGCTTCAAGAGTTCGAACATTTATAATCATAGTTGCATGCACAGTCGATCTAGAGTGATGATTTGCATAGAATAGGTTACTAAATCTAATTCTCAAATTTTTTCAACTTCTAAACCACATTTAGCGAAGCTGTTAGACTATGTAATGCATAAGCGTTAGACGATGGAATCATCTGTTCCTTCAACCTGCACTGTGTAAGGTGGTAAAAGAATACCGCTTATGGTGTTCACTCCCAACCTATTTATTCGGACCTATAAATTCCGACTTATAAATGCAGACATATAAATTCAGTGAAAAGAAATTCAGACATATAAATCTAGGATTGAATCAGACATATAAAGTTGGTCTTAAAAAAAATTCAGACATAATAATTTAGGAATTGAAGCAGACATGTAAATTCAGTCCCAAAAATCAAGCATTCGAGAAGCAAATGGAGTCATATATGCCCGGACTGTTATGATGGTAAGTGAGTACTACTATCGTGTTCGCTCAACCCATTTATTCAGATATACAAATTCATACTTAGAAATTTAAACATAAATTTTAGAAATCGATTCTGACATAAAAATTTAGTCTTAAAATTCAAACATATAATTTCAATCATAAAAAAATTCAGACACAAAATTTCAAGAAAATGTTCAGGCAAATAAATTTTGTCAAAATCGAGCAGGTTAGAGGGACAGGTTACCTGCACAATGAAACCAATTACAACCACAAATAATACACCTATAGATCTAAATCATACATCCTACACAGTTTATCATTCAACCGAAAAGGCGTACCTTGGCATGTTCGCCTGCTCCAAGTGTCATCTGTGCGCTCCGTGCAAATCCTGCTCGTCGACCGTCGAGACTACACTGGTACCTACCAGCCAACGCTAGGGGTACTCTGCTTCCCCCTTAGCCCCCCGAGCCGCAAAGGGGCCACACACTATCCAAAGGGCACATCAAGCTCCCGGCTCGCCTCGCAAGGCCGAGCTACCACTCCTCTCCGAGCTAAGAAATCCCAACTTCCACAAGTAAATTAGTCAAGTCACTATTCCCACAGCATAACGTTACGCTAACAGCCCCTCTTTCTTCCTTCTCCTCCCTCTCTTTTATAAAGTTTTCGAACTTCCATTATTTCCCTAAATCTCATTTAATTTAAGTTTTAATACAAATTTCCTAAAAATTCTCCTTCGTACAAGTGTCATCCATCCCCCACATTCCTTCACAAAATATTTTCTTTAATTTATTAATTGTCTCATTTGTCTCACCCACCTAGAGTTACTCCTAAATTTACTCCTAGATGTCCCTAGATTCCCTTACCGGTTTTAAAGGCTTTCCCTATTATGAAGTTGATATTTTAGTTCAATTTAGAAGGTTCTTAAATGTAGATTCTTTACTAAGTTGACCTCCCGCTTTTTACCATAAGTTCCCCTCTTTCCCTTTTTATGTTACCTCCATTCCCTAGTTTCCTAATTTTTATAATTTCCCTCTTTCCCCTTTTTATTAGAGCTAAAAACGACAGTTGTGCAATTTAACCTCTTTCCCTTTTTTTTCTTTTATTAATTAAATATCTTTTTACACTTTCACAAGTTAAATAATTAATTTCTTCTTTACCTTTTATATCCACATATTTTATTTAAATTCTTACTCTCTTCATTTTACCCAAAAATTTATGAAGACCATAATTATTACTTAAGTGGTTTTTACTTTAAACTTTATTATTTTATTTTTAAAGAGATATTTTCTTAAGGGTAGACAAAATTTTACCCCTAGCGAAGTTTTAGACTTAGAACTTAGATTTTGG
>JASDQU010028514.1:5264-18065 GCA_032191745.1 Picea mariana
TAAACAAACTAATAAACTAATCTAACTAAAATTAACTATTAAAACAAACTAAAACAAAATTAACTATTCTATATATACAATCTACTAACTAATACTATACTAACTCTAACTAATTAACTATCTAACTACTAACATAAATAAATCTTATTCACAAAATATACAATATTAACAATTTACAGATTTGAATGAAAACCTGAAAAACTCATTTGCTTTCTGCCCTAAGACAGAGAGAGATATTTTTTGTTGATTTTATAATTTTATGAACAGAAATAAAACAAAAACTAACTAGACTAAACAACTAATATACTAATTCTAACTACAAATCTAACTAAACTACCTAAATTATACTAACAAACTACCTATTAAATACTGAAAAACAAATTGACCTGGAGAAACACTCCAGATTTGTCCTGTATGTAATGGTTGTCTTAGCTGATCGGAGGGAGGAAACCCACACCGAATTATCCAGGAGATTCTCATAAACGATAGCTGCAGTGCTCTACGATATAATTACAGGACAAACAAGACATAAAAATTTACAACAATCTTATGATTTATAAATCTTCACAGTTAGATAAACCTGTATGCAAAGATCTATACGAAATGATTCAATTAACGAAGAAGAGAAATCTATGATTTATTAATTGAAACAAAGTAATTGTTGTATTTTTTAAGTAATGAAAGAATTCGGATATGAATAACACATTAATTAAATCATATCATTCTGCAATAGACTATGATAGCTAAAGTAGTCTATAATCAACTGCAAACGACATGCATAAACTTGAAACAAAATATTGATATTATGAAAGTGAAAGTTGTAGCAATAACATCAACTCTCGTCTCAGTTTGTATTAGAAATCCATATCCTGGTTCTCCCACAAGTGAGGATGCCCCTTATTACAAAAAATAATAAGTATTTAAAGACCTTCTACAGGGTAAAACATCCCTGTAGAAGTTATCAAAACTGTTTACATAAAATCTGGGAAGATATCCCAAGTCTGACTAAACTAGGAACCTAAAATAAAAACTAAATCACACAAATATCTCCTAGACTGTCCAGCATGTCCAATGCAATTCGGATGTACCTGAAAAGGGTTAAAAAAGGACAATTTAGAAGGGTATTTTATTGATAAAATGATAAAAAATCTAATTCTATAGACTAGCTACAGAATCTTGCGATTCTGTAGCTGGTCTAAATCAGACACAGAATCAGCATTAAAATCAATTCAAATCTTTGAAAATATATTCAAACTATTAACAAGTATCTAATAGCTATTTGAAAGACAAATGAATCATTCAAATTGAAATTGTTATAGTAGTTTGAGATCAAAACATGACTAAGATCAATCAAATGACCACAGAAAGGCATATACTCTGTTTCATTTATTGTCACAAAATCAGGTTAACAGAATCATAATGAACAATAACGAAATCGTTTCCATATCAAACTAAAACTGATACATTTTAACAAATCGATTGCCTTATCCATCAACAAGAAACATGATCGAATCTATACGAAAACAATAGGATCATTTCCAAATTTGATACAACTGTATTAACATAAACAAATGATCCATCAAGTCAAAACTGGTGTGTAAATTACCACAAATGAAATAATAATGGAATCAATCGATTGATAACAGGATCTGTAGGATTTTTTCAATCGTTTGTTATTGCTAATTGGGGCAAACAAAAACGATTGACATTGAACTAAATCGTTCATTTCAAAACGAATTATAACCGAACTTTCTCATACGAGTTCAACAGAGATAACATATGTCGACCAATTCGTTTTGCAAATTAAAATCAAACAGAGCAACATCTATGATATGAATCCAACTCATGAAAACAATCATACTAACTGAAGATACACAACAATCCAATCAAGACAAGAGTGAATCAAACAGTTGGGGTTTAACACAGTCGTTGTGAATCAAAACCGTTCCATGATTTGGGCGTAGATATCATTTGCACAGGCTTAAATGAGAATATTGTTTCCATAAAAAGCAGAGTCCTTCTTTCCAAATCAGAATCAATCAGAGTTGTATTCCTGATTTAGAAGATTATATCTTTTCAAACTCACTAAGTCGTTCCAAAATCGTAGCATACAAACTAAATTAGAGACGATATAATCTAACCATAACGAAATCATACCAAATCAAAACACGATCGTGCTCTAAATTTAGCATGAAAACCTCATGTTCAGATTAGATACCAACCAAATCCAAGTGAAAACAAACCATTAATTTCGTTAACTCAACAGACAAATGAATCAAATCTGATGGAAAACTATCAATGGCTAAACTGGGCATGACCGAATCATTTAACCAAATCATAACCTCATTCAATTTTAGCAAAACGAAAACAATGTACAGGATGAACAACATAACCGTTTTCAAAATGGATTAACAGTGTCACTTTGAACAATAGACAGAGCTATTTGAAAACCAAACTCTAATCATTATATTAATCCTGGTAATTCACAAAACTAAAATGATATCAAAATTCATACCTGGGTGATGAGCAGATGGCTTGATCATGACATTTTGGAATTGACGATGGCTGTAGCCAATTTGACATTCCTAAAAACGATGGAACCAGTGGTTTTCTTCTTCCTATCAGTTGCTTGAAGCTTGTCCCTTTGGCTGGTCAACACTGCAACTTGGTTTTCCAATGAATGGATCTTAGACTGTAGTAAGGGGATGTCTATATAGTATCATTCCAACCACACATCACATTGGTCACATGACGACTGTCGGGGCTTCGAAAATGCAGGTGAGGGTTTGGTTATATTGCTGAGGGTTTCGTTAGGTAGCTTGATCCCAGGGTAGCTAGGATTTTTTCTTAGGCAAGGGGGAAGATTAGAAATGAATTCATAAGGTGGCTCGGACCACAGACCCTGTGAGTAAGGGTACTCACTAGCTAGGAAGCGTTCTATGTCAGAGTCTGAATCCTCACTAAGGACTATGGGCTTCTTCTCAACACTAGGTTTAGGATTATTCCTAGCCATTCTCGATATAAGCCAAGCATTCTTTTTACCTTTTCCATCAACAGTAGGGTTACCCCTAACCTTTTTGCTCACAGGTTTTTTTATAGCCTCGGCCTTGTCTTCTAAGATGTCGGGTAAGTCAATATCAAGGTCAACCGAGGGTTTAGGAGAGGGAAGTAGGACATGGAAGGGCACGGGCGGCTCGACCTTGGTTTCACTAACCACAGGCTTGTCAACTTGGAAGGGCTTTGCATCAACAAAACCATTCCAAGAGATAAAAGCTTGCCGACTATCACTGTAGAATTTTAAGTGATGAACAATGATGTGTCTGATTAGGCCATGGTGGAATAGGCTACTATCGGCCTTCTCCCTTTTAAACCTTTTTGACATTTGATAAAGGCTACACTGGAAGTAGAAAGGAATATTTAATGGATACCCCATAAAATTCATTAACAGTCGAAGGTGATAAAGAAAAACGAGTCCATATCGACCCTCATAGGTCACGAATTGTTTGACCACCATCAAAATATCATGCCATCGTGGTTTAAGCGTGGAGATGGGCATACCTCTGTCATAGGATGTGACCTTTCATGAGAGGAATAGTAGTGGCCATGGCACCTCCTCCACTTTAGAATTTTTAAACCAACGCTGGCCCGTGGACGGTAACCCTGTGGCAAAGCTAATGAAATCTTCACTGATTTCCAACTGAATGTCACCCACCTTGGCCCTACAACCATCAAAATTTAGGGCGAACTGTTGTGCAACAAATAGATTAAAACCCTCGAATCGTTGTACAAAGGTGAGGCAACCCCTATCCTCTAAGTCTTTCCGGGAATTGTCGAACAGTAGTAAGGCTTGGCTACCGTTCGGCTCGATTTGCACCACTGGTGCCATGGAGCCGAGCACACGGTAAGTCAAGGGTTTGGAACATAGCACACACAGGAGCAGAGTGCACAAAGGGTTACCCGAGCTAGCAGAGGTGAAACAGGGATAAGGGATAGGCATAAAGGACATCGTGCAAAGGTGGTGGAGATATTTGCTGGCCATGCATAATAGTTATTGCCAATGGTACAACCACCGACGCTTATAGCTGTTCAACCCACTATTGTATAGTTTAATAATTATTTCATTTGCCCAACCAATGAAACCAATGGTAAGTGTATTAATCATTTACGCAAGCAATGGTTATACCATAGTTTTAAAACCAAACACAAAAATTGAAATCAATACCAAGTGTTTAACCATGCGACATGCGGTGTATAGAATGATTTACACCAAGGGTTTAAACCATAATACCAATGCTTTTATGAAGCCAGTGTGCAAAGTAATTTGATCAAATAACATGTAAATCCAACTGCCAATGCATCGCAATTTAATGAAATGAAATTACATAATCAGTCAAAGAATGTCCAATGAGTACAGATCGAAAAGGGTTTTGCAAACTGCATAGTGATAAGTGAGATATAAATGCAATGGACATATCGACAAGAATGATAATGACAATTCAATACTGATTTTAATGCGACTTCAAAAAACCAAGTTTTCACGCTTAAAGTCGTGAAATCAAAACGAAAGTAAGTGTGCAAATGGCGTAAAGAATAAAAGTGTCGTTTATTTGAGAATTGCGATGAAAAATTAATGTTTGGAAAACATTGGTGTAGGCAGCTTATAGGACAATGGAAAGATGTGAATTGGCTGCTAACACGACTCCATGAAGGAAATATTTAGTGACGATTCCATTGTTCAGAAATCTATTGGTGAATCCATTGGTATGAAATGAACAAGAGGTATGCATTTTGCAATTTCTCAAGTATTTTTGGTTACCCTCATCCAGTACCTAGTAAAGATGAATGGGAAAATAGTCTTCCCAGATTTCGAGGAGAAGAGTGCGAAGTGCCAGCTGAATACTTGTTGTATTTTCATGAATTTATTCATCGGCTTGAAATTGTACATGGGGATGTTCAAATTAATCTTTTTGGCTATTCATTAGAGGGGATTGCTCTTGACTGTTGTCAGTCTCTTCCAAATGCAATTATTAGTTCCTTGGCAGACTTTCATGCTGCATTTCATTTATTTTGCAAAGGAAAGTTTTCAACTGACCTTCTATATCCTGAATGTTGTCAGAAATTTAGTTTGTTGAATAAGGAATTAAACATTTATGAAGAGTTTGTTGCAGTAGAAGATACCTTTTTCTATGACCAAGAGATTGGTGACCTAGAGGATGACAAGCTTAGTGTAGATGCCTTTGACATTGTGCCAAATGCATTTACTGTCTTAGGTTGTCATGAAGATCAAATTATTCATTTCAAAAATTCAAAAGATAATCAGCAGATTGACATATCAACAGATGAAAGTTTCAAATCTGAGGTGAATACTAAGTATAGATTTTATCTTTTAGATTGGCAGACAAAGGGAAATCACAATAGATATGGGGAAAAATATGATGAGAATTTTTTTTCAGTGTGTGACAGTTCTGGATCTGCAACAAAGTTTGAGCTATCTACATTCAACACTGAGATCAGTGAAAGCAACGAGCAACACCAGGAGCAACAACAATATTTCATTTCTTAGTTGGATGAACAACAAGTAGAGGTATTTCTTTGTGTATTTGATGACCCTATTGCTGACTATTTGGACTCTATAAGCAACAAAAATGTCAAAATATTTTTGTTAGATGAAGGATTGTTGTGTTATCTTAACAAATTACACCTTTGCATGCTATGGTTTCCTATATTTTTGGGGTCAAGATCAAGGAGATTATTAGTTAATCAGTTTCTAAATTGGTTGCATTGGAGATTCAGTTTTACTTGATCAGCTCGCTTCTATTGTTTACGAGTAGGAGTAGATAGGAGATTAAGCTCTTCATCTGAGCAAGTAGACTCTTTTAGTTATTTGTTGTTAAATAAGAAGAGCAGGCTACATGCAGGATACATGTAGGATACAGGTTTGCAGGGGATCAGTTCTAAAGGCCAAATGACTTCATAGCCCAATGGTAAAGTCGAATGGAACTACTAGGTTCTTGGAAACCTAGCAGGGAGGTATCCATCCCAGTTGGATCCATATGTTATCTCTTCAAATGATTTTGAAAATTTTGAGGCATTTTTGTTCATTCATGCTTAAATTGTCATTTTCCTTGGTCATATGCCGTAATCCATATCTTCAAATTCCCCATTAAGTTCCCATTAATCATGTTTTCTTCATACTCTTGTAACCTTCATTTCACAAACACACATTGTCAATATTTCTTAAATCCTATTTTTATCCTTCTTTAGATTTGTAATTGTTATTGTTACCAAATAAAATAAAAGGTGATGTGTGCTTTAAGTGGCTTAACCCTAGGTTATATTATACACTATCCTAATTCTAGCGCACCTATCCATGAGTCAAATTTATGAATCAAGACATGGGTTAAGATTGAGTCAACACTCAAAGCCATGGATTAATCCATGAGTAAAACTTCACCTCAAGACAGGTCAATACTCCATAGAAAACCTAGCGCCGAGCTTCAGAATTCCATTTTCCTTTGTCAAGTACCCGAAATCGCTGGTGTCTTATGCCAAGATAAATCAATGATACAAGTGTAATGAGATATATTTTGTATAAATCAATTTCATTATTCAATCCTTGCAGAGGAGATTGAGTTTATTGTGCCGATTAGGAGGGTTTGAGGTATTCAATGCGCCAAGCCAACAGACAAGTTGTTGTTGTCAAGTGCTCACAGAACGCAAGGGTGAAATGTGAATGCTTTGACAGGTTGAGGGTATCAGTCCATAATGTATAAGCCAAGAGGAGAGCCACGAAATGGAAGATTTATGCCAAAATTTCACTGTTGCTCAGGATCAACCATCTCACCTTAGGTTTTCTCCTCGGTGCAATGGTTTTGTTTGTATGATTTTAGGTGTAAGTGATATGCATGAGTCATGATGGAATGTTTACAACGTTCTAAATGGAGGATATATGAAATAAGTCAATCAATACTAGAAATTCAAATTTCAAGGGTTTTTTTGTCGACTAGCACAGTCAGGCATTAAATTGGATCTGCCATTCAGTATTCATGAATCCCTCAATTCTATGGTTTCCAGGGGCTTGTACATGGTGAATAAATTAATCGGCCAAAATATATTTGTCATAGCAGAATCAACCTCCACATTAGTGGAAATGATGGTTTGATGGCTGAAAAATGGGTCTCAATGGAGGTTGAAGTAATACCACACCACAATCACCATTTGGTGGGAATCCATGTTGTTGAGATTATGTTGCCACATAAATTTGTTGTGGGAGAATTGTTCAGTTTTTCTGTCAGAAATTGGAAGACATATAAAGAGCATGTGACATATTGTTGCTGGAGTGGCTCAGTATACCTGATACATCTTCACCTCAGCTTGAGAAGTGACAGCCTTGTGATGAGGTTCTGGAAACAGGATAATGAATGTAAATGACATGCATGTAAATGAGAGGCAATGTTGGTTGTGTGCAACCTGGTGAATGATATTTTTTATTTAAGATGTGTGTATGATGCTTTTGCATAATATCAATTGCCAAAGCTCCTGAACATATCATTGATGCTCTCTTTTTCAGCTTGGAAGCATTGATGAATTATCATCAAAGCATTGCAGTCACCTGTGGCCACTGTTGCAAATAAAAATTCCACAAATGATGGGTTGTTGGAATTTAAATACTAGGATATATAGAATCTAACCTACAACAAGGTAGCAACAGTAATCCGGTGCACAAAATCAAAATGAACAACTTAAAGGTGTATAGATTCTAAAACAGACCATCACCTAATCTTCTACATCTATATTTTGAGGTTATCAAATACACATGATGACAGTCACTTTCAAAGGTTTTTGCAGACATTATGGAACATAGTGACTGTGGTTGATATTGAAGCATACTCTTATGATGATCAGGTTATCATGAAAGCTCAGGGAGATTGGAAAACACAATTTTGAAGCTTTGAAGAAGTCTGTTAAAGCTTGCCTTTTTGGAGGCTATTTCAGTTTGCATAGTTGTTCTTAGCCACCGAAATCAGATCTTTCAATGGCTTATAGGTTAGAATTTTGGCTCACAAGCCACCGAAAGCGTAGAACAGGGAAGAGAGGCACTATTTTTGCACAGATCTGAGTTTTTTTATTCTAAACTACATGAGGATGATTTATGATTGAATATTATAATTAAGAACATCAAATTTAATACTTTGTTCCAGTTGTGAAGGTGTCGGGAAGGTTGAAATGATGAAGCTTCTTGTCTATTTTTGGCAAAATAATGACTTGTCTTCCTAGATGGCATTTTCGATCTTATCTATTAGCCTTTGAAGACTTGCTGCAGTTGTTGGAGAACATGAAGACCAGATTCAAATAAGGGTTTGAATTCCCTTTATATAGGATCTATTCCTATAATTTTGCAATTAGTTTTATATTATACTATTTTTATCATTCTCGATCCATCTTCATAGGATCTCATTTGTATATTATAAAGGCTATAAAGCCAATAAGTCCTGAGGGGCTAGGGGAGGTTCAAGTTTGGAGACTAGACCATGCTGATATTATACTGAGACCTTTTACATATAATACAGATCACAAGTTCCTTTCACTGTTTATGTCAGATTGTCATTTTCTCTCTTTTTTTGTGCTTGACTAATTACTATTGTCTAAGTTTATCTAGTTGTAAATGACTGTCATCTCATTGGTCAACTCATAAACACTAATTTAATAAGTAATCTATGTTATATTTATTCAACCCATCACACATCTGATTTGGTTGATAGATATAAACTTTCTTCACCCACCACTCAGTTACTCATCTGATTATACACTTTTGAAAGCATTGTCTCATCTGATTATATTACCTAGTGTCTTAAGTGTGAGCTAGTAGTTTATGTGTCCCATTTGATCCAACCTACATAGAAAACCAAAACATATTTTTAGTTACCAGGCTTCTTCTACCTACAACCTGAGAAGGACTCCTGGAGTGATAACACAGGTAATCCAATTTTGAGACCTGGAAGGCTCAAAGTAGCTATGTGAGGAGGACCAATGTTCCCGTAAGAAGGAAAAACAAAAGGTTCCCCTGGAACAGGGGTTCCTTTATTGGTCGTTCCAGGAACAGATGCCATTAAATAAATATCCAACCTAGAGTGTGATAGGGATAACAAACAACACACACTAAAAATCTAGTAAGCAAACAAGCAAACAAAACCTTCTCACATGAGCACACTAGTTGGTGATGAAATCCAATGCCACGGGAACAAAGTAAGAAAGGGATGAGATGGAGCAGGTGGAAAATGTATGTTAACGACCTTCTTAACGAACTTGCAACCTGGTGCAAGCTCCCACACTTAATCGTGGGTATACCCTCCAAGGATCCCGAGTGAGTTTGGCCAATGTCAATTCCAAGTACCATGAATACTTGCCCCTCCACTGTCACCTTGTGTAAAGAACCTAAAGAGAAAGGACACTAAGGTTACCAATTACTACAGTGATGCCTGGGGAAACAGTCGACAATGCGATGCATGTGCAAAGGCAGGGTATCTATCCCGAAATCAACTCCAAAGGATTCCACTCATCATTGCGGGTATACCTTCAAGCGACCCCCATAATACATGCAATCTCTACACCAAGACCAACAAAGCAGGGTGAGTAACTCTTTTAGACTCAATGAGACCTCAGGTTTGACCCTTGTATGAGAAAGGCTTCCCAGGACAAAATGTAATAAGTGGATTTATCTCTCCCTAACTCAAGATTCGATGTTTGATTGTAGATTTGAAAATTTATCTTTCACACCTATTCCAAATCCCTATAACTAATCTATTGTAGGTTTGCTACCAGAAAAAATAAAAATGTCTAATCAATTTTTATAAGTGCTTTATTTTATGGTTGTTATTAATCAAAAGGAAGATGGCGTGAACAATATGGTGTTTTGACCAACTCAAAATTTATGCAAAGAGATGAAGATGGAATCTTTTCATTTTGATGAAAGATATGCTACGAGAAGGAGAAAATATTTATCATTCCCATATGCACAATGTCCCAAAATTTTAAAACTCATCAATATCAATATTTTCAAGAAATGAGACAAAGAGACTGTACACCAATACACAATTCATGGCCCCCCCGACCATGAGGGGGAAACATTTTCAGAATTTAAGACCAAAAATGCCAAGAATCATGCAATTTCGCTACTTCAAATGCAAGGATTCCCCCAATCTAATACAAAGAAAGAAATTAAAAAAAATTGTTTCAAAGATAGCTAAAAACAATAGCAAATCGACATGAAACAAAGAAACCCAAACAATTTTCTCTTTTAACATGAACTATTCAATAAAAGAAAAAGAATTTCTTTCACCAAACAATTCTAAAGAAAAAACAATGCTTTGTAACAGAAAGACACCCAAAGAAATAGATCAAATATTTCAAAATAGAACAAAGAAGAGATGGCTAAAATCAGTTTCAAAGTTGTCAAGAAGACTGTAAACAGATCATAATCAAACCCAAAAATTCACCCCAAAACCAAATCCAAGATCTGGGTAAGGAAAAACCATAAAAAATCAAACTTTTCACAATTTCCACAGGCTATAGATTAACACAGTGCGGAAATCCCTGATTTCTGCAGGCCAGAAGATCAATACGGTGTGGAAATCCCGTATTTCCATAGGCCAGAAGACCAACATAGTGCGGAAACACCGCACTGTCCCTCAAAGTAGGGTGTGTAAATCACACAAAAAATGGAAAAAACAAAAAGTGTGAAGGTTTTCCAATGAATTTTAATAGTCAGAGAGTCAAGTTGGATCTCCTAGTCACTCATAAAACAAAACTCAAGCAATCAAAGCAAGAAAGCAAGACAAACTATGAAAACAACCTATTCCCCAGTGGAGTCACCAATTTTGTTATCGAGCTAATCATTAAGTCTAGACATGAATCGATCCCCCCTAGATCCACCTAGATCTAGAAAAAAACAAGACAGGACATGGCAATCTCCCTAGGCTCTAATCATCAAATTTACTACTAAACAAAAGATGAGAGACATACCTTTAAATGTCGCTTCCTTATGTATTTGTTGTTCATGTTTTTCTTCGGTGCTCTTGTGATACTGATCCTACAGTGAGACACAAACCAACCAAAGTGAAAGCAACAAAAGTATATTCAATGACAACCTATGCATATGATCAAGGAATTATGCAATAAAATAAAGATAATTCTATGGGAAAGAAGAACGCCATTGTATTATATTAAATAATAGGAAGAGAGATTACAATCGGATTCCTTGATGTTGTAAGGTTCCTTCCCACAATTCCTTGCTGCCCACACACTTCTTTCTCCAAGGATTCTGAGACCATGGATCTGATAGCTACTCACATTCTATCTTAAAAAAGCCAAGATTAAAACCACTCTGACCAAGCTAACAATATCAAGCCAAAACAACCTCTACCAAGCTCAAGAACATTCCAACCCAATCAAGCTCAAGCTAACTTTCTCCATGAGAGCTCCTCTCCTTTTATAAGTTGAAGAGGATAAGGTGAGGAGGTTAGGATGATCCCACTAAATCATGAAAGCGAGTAAGATCCAAATCGTTCGGAGGCCACCTCACCATAGAAGCTTCTCCTTCTAGAAGCATTGAGAAGATGCTCATTTTTCCCACATACAGGAATTTCCGCACCCTAGCTATAGTGCAACCTGCAGAAACTCTGGAGCCTAGATATAGTGCAGCCTGTAGAAATCAGAAATTTCCTCACCCTAGCTATAGTGCAGCCTACAGAAACCAGACATTTCCTCACCCTAGCTATAGTGCAGCCTACAAAAACCAAGCATCTCTAGATCTTGTGTATATAGCAGCCTACAAAAATCCTTTTTAATAGGGTTTTTACAAAGGAAAATACAACTTCTTCTCTCAGGGAAAGTTCTTCTCCCTTCTTTCTCCAGGAATTCAGGATATTGATCCTTCTAAAGACAAAGGATAGGTTTACATCATTAATGGTCATAAGGGTAATGAAAATAATGTGTAACATTAGGTGATAAGTCTTTTCATTACATGCTCATGAAATGAAGAGATGAACTTAAGATCTTGTTCCCTGTAGCAATTGAAAACAATAATCAACAATCCAATTTATTCAGTCTTAGACAAAAATCAATCACAACTCTATTAAGTCCAATCAAACCTTCTTTAGTATAGGAAACAACCAACATCATTGAGAGACTTCATTATATGGAACATGAAGATAAGATATGAAGTATTGTGGTTCTTGTACCTACTAAGAATGTAAATGTGTTGACCGTCACAGAATAGATCTAGCTAAACAATGATACACACATTTGCAGAGAGAATTGGAAAAAGAAGAAGTAGAGAAAGAATGGAAAGAATTATCATTAACCATTGTGAATAATGAATAATTTACACTTGATATACTCTGTATAACTCAATGAGTTCAACTTGAGGTGAACCAAGTCACCATAGTGGTGGTCTAGAGTGATCTGTACACACACCAATAGTTACGGGAGTGAACTTCCCCCTAGTTGAGTTAACTAGTCAACTAGTCTTCAGTTAACTGATTGAACAGAAAGTAGTGAGGAGTTATCTCAAGGAATCAAGGCTAATGCTCCACTTTGGTGATGATACGAAGGCAAGGTCGAATTATCATGGTGATGATCCCAATGCAACATCTAAACTCAACTCAACTAGTCAAACTAAAGTGTGAACTGAAAGAGAATATTCTCCAGGTGGAATATTCTCTCCTAAAATATAGGAGACTGGATAATGACTAATTATGACTAATAAACAAATAAAAACCTTAGGAAAAAGAAATCCTAGGT
>JASDQU010028514.1:29278-40075 GCA_032191745.1 Picea mariana
CAACATTTCATTTCCCAGCATAACAACATACATCCTTCTCCAAGAACCAATCTTACAGCATAATAATTCCTCCCTTTGGCTTAGAGCCATAACTCAATTTATATACTTTTTACATTACAAATTTGTCTCTAGAAAATCCAATCCATGAACAATCAAATAAAAACCATTTTCCATCAATAGAGGTCGAGTACAACCATTAGCTAATCAAGGAAATGCATTTCCCACGAATCTGAGCATGATCCTAGAATTTCTGGAAAATTGGCAATGATTTTATGATGAATTGTTACCCCTGAGATGGACTTCCACACGTGTGATATAGGGGAATTCTGGCACACCTGTCCACATGAAAACACCTCTCTCGACAAAACCCATGTCCCAATTTTTTTAGATTCATCCTTATCTACCCGAAAATCAAGGTGAAAATCTAGTACCAGAATGTTGGTACCAGAATTCTGTAGGCAAGGGTTTAGTACTCGAATAGCACAGTCATGACTATGGGTACCGAACCAGTGCAAAGGCAGTACCAGATGGAGCTAGTACCAGAAGAGGCGTAATATGGTACCGGATGAAGCTGGTACTAGAAGAAGTGAATAGTTGGTACCAGATGAAGCTACTTAAGAGTCAAAGTGATTAGGAACATAAATAATTAATGATTTAATCAATTTTAATCAAGAAAATAAAACAAATCATGCTTTAACATAATTTACCTCTATATGCACATGGAAAAGGTCACTAAGTGGATTTGTGGAGGAAATGGTCAACATATGCACACGTGAGAGGTAAAATTGACTTAGATAGAGGATAATATAGGGTAATAAAGGTGTCAAAATGGAGACTCAACAACTATGCGGAAACACTTCCACCATATTTTCCTTTCTTGCCATCCCAATGCCTCTTCTTAGAAGTTATTCTTCCCACATTTCTATGAATTGATCCATGCCTTTGGGCATCCGATGGGATCTTCAACTTTTTCGAATTTTGTAACTCTGCATTACTAGGGTCTTGCTATAGATGCTTCCATATTTTAGACAAACTATATAGTATTACTTCATTCAACTCTGCCTACTCGACCTGATCTCTCATGAGCCTCTCATTCTCTACCTTCAGGATTTTAAAAATGGCCATCGACCTGAGCTCTCATGAGCCTCTCAGTATCTATCCCTCCGGCGATCAAATTCCTCATATCTGAAATGTGATGTGTCTTCCATGTTGCACTATACCATTCACCTCTTCTTACCATTAGCACATCCTACTTTCTCAAATAACAACCCTTGTTATAAATTACATCAGCATTTTAAAACACGCATGCCAGACACCATCAAAATTTTCTAAAACAATTTTAAGCGGCCTTGGTGGCCCATTCAAGCCTAGAGTTTGAAAACTGCTCTGATAGAATTTTGTAACACACTTGACCCCCTAATCCTTACTTAGTCCAGTTGGCCATATAAATTTCCTCCTTGAAATAGTCTTATTCCATCTCCAAGTCTCATAGATGGATTCTTCTCACCGAGATCTTTCCAATGACTGCACTCACACTCAAAACCGATCTCTAGATTGAAATTTATAGTAATCCAAAGTTTCTAGGCCTCCATTTATCAAATCCACATGACATCCTTGTGACTAAATATCACTCGTTCCATCCGATGTGGCACTGACATGGCACCTACCACCTAGCTCATCGAATCATTGGCTCCAACTTCTTGGGACCCTTCTTTGTCATCATCGGGGTTCTCTCTCCCTCATGGAGACATAAGTCACCCCCATCCTCAAGCTCCAATGAAAAACTCTTATGATTCTAGTATCTATATCCAACGACTCTCAAACCTTGACACCCAATGACTACGATCGCATTAGTGCATTTAACTTACTCGACGTTTATTTCCTATCCTATGAAACTCTTTTGAGGCAATTAGGTGGGAACTACGACAATCTACGGCTAGGATTTCATCTCACCCATTCACCAATTAATGGTTCTTGTTTAACCTTGTAAAGGTCTTCATCATGATTGTCAAAGTGCACTCACTCCATCTTCGAGGTATACTCTTGACCACCTAGTCCTAACGATCACTTCATCCAAATTTAATGGTGATTGCAACACCTTCATATATAGTTAAGATCTAATATCTGAGTTCTAATCACTACCATGTGTCATCCTTGTGGCTACCTATCACTCATTCCATCCAATGTGACACTAACATGGAACTTGTCACCTAGATCATTGAATCAATGGTTCTAATTTCTTGGGACCCTTCTTTGTCATCATTGGGGTTCTCTCTCTCCCTCACAGAGACATAAGTCATCCCCATCCTCAAGCTTTGATGAAGAAATTTAATGAGTCTAGTCTCTAGGTCCAACAACTCTTAGACCCTGACACCTAAAAAATACGATGGGATCGATGCCTTTAACTTACTCGACATTTATTTTCTGTCCTTTGAAATTCTTGTGAGGTGATCAGGTGGGACCTATCGAAATCAACAACTAATATTTCATATGACTCGTTCACCGATCAATGGTTCTCGTCAAACCTTGTAAATTTCTTCATCATCATTTTCAAAGTGCACTCACTCTGACTTTGAGGTCTACTCTCGACCTCCTATCCCCAATGATTACTTCGGCCAGATTTAACAGTGATTGCAACACCTCCATCTATGGTCAATATATTATCTCTAGGTTTTGTCTCGGTGATAGTTAATGTTCCTGGCCCCCTTCCTCATGACAATTCAATTAAGATCCAACAATTATGATCTTCCTAGACCTCTTCCGATAGATCAACAATTCCTAGGTCATTTCATCATCGTTGACTCATTACTACAGCCCCCCCCTCAAAACTTCCAACTACTATTTCTCCAACAAAAATAAGTTCGACATCAATGATCAAGATTTTTCTCTTCTAGCCTCTGTCCAATCAATGACTCCTATACTCTGAGGTTTTCCTTTTTCAGAACGGATCTTGTAGATCTAAGGCCTATGGCCCTTTTTTTCATCGTCGAAGTTTCTCACTCCAACTCTTGGTCACTTTTAAGGGTTTTTCTCCCAACGAATGAATTAGATACACTCACCACAATGAACCAATGGCTAAGAGTAATTTCATCTCAAAACATAGTTCTTTATTAGAGAGACAATCCAACTTGGTACTTAGTCAATTTTGGGTTCTAAGAGGGGAACCTCCTAAGGATCACCAGATCCTCAAGGGTTCATAAACTGCTCTAAGACCACCAAGGTCCTTCTAACTTCACCAAAGGTGAAATTCTTGAATATATTGCAACCCTTCCACTTCGGTACATGATTTTCACCTAGGCACAAGGCCCCTTTTTATTCAACAACCTCTCCAATTACCAGGATACTCAGGTCACCCTCCCAAATGAATAGTTTGTCCATATCTTGCAAATTTTCGTCTTAAAAATGCAGGAATTCCAGGAATATACAACACCATCCAAATCTTTCTTAACTTCATGGGTTAACATACTTAAACAATGAAGGCAATGAAACACATTTCAATTTACTCAAGAATTTCAATTTGTCATTTACATGCATTCATATTTTCCCATTAAACTAGAAACCACACATTTACATCACTATCACACATTAAACAAGCCAGTTTAAACACTTATCTGTTTGGGGAAAATATCAACAACCAACTGACATAGAGAGGATGCCTTTCCTCCCAACCTTAGGCCATACTGCAGAGTTCCTTCCCACAGTACCCCACCCTTGTGCTTAGCCATGATATCACAATGAAATGATTCAACTGGTATTCAAGATCATATGATCCAGGAAGGTTACTCTCCTTCCTCCACTAAAAACAACATAAGTTGTCCCCTTCCCACTGAGCTTAGGGCTTCCATAGGTTTATCAAGTATTTTATCAACTGGACTCCCTATGCAAAATGGAGTCCCTTCTCTGTTATACAGTCCCTTGGTTACCTCCCCTTACTAGTGTTGGTTTCTGTCTAATAAGTACCAAGTTGTGGCCCTTTATCGCTCCATTATTGATCTGGGTCTTCTCTATTTCAGGGTGATCATCATTAAATTGGATGAGATTCCTATTTTTATCAAGGAAATATCTCCACTTTATCCTTCTCTTCGATCTATACCACTAAACGTATTTTTTCGTTGCGCCCTTAGCCTGTGAGCTCATTTATCACTTACTCTTCCTCAGAGTATTCATCTCTATGCACTGTGTGCTCTCCTTCCACTGCTCGTTGTTTTCTCTTTTTTGCACATGTCCGCATCTATATGTATCCCTCTTTTGGTGATGTTTTTCACCTTTGGCATATTCCTCTTCCAATCCTTGGGAATCTTGTGACTTATGTAAGATGCGACCTACTATCTAAAGTCTGAATTCCTAAAGGGGAAAATCCATGGTGACCTATTCATCAGTTTATCTAGTTGACCCTTTGCCTTCTTCAAGAGACCAAAAATGTCAACAGTTATTAACTTCTTCAACCACTGATTTGACCTCCATTACTGGTCACGTGGCTCCATACCAATATGGGTATGCTAGTAGGTGTGAGTTTATGTTTTTCAAGCATAACATGGCTTATTAAACATGCTTCCTATTTTTTTCACTAAAAAATCTCAGCTCCACCTCACCTCTCCACTTCATCAATTCCACATGTGATATCATGGCTAGTAATCTCAAGGTTTTCCCTCCTCAGTTAGTTGTCTGGTGTTTTCATTAATCAAAACATGATTACAATATTCATAAACATAATCATATGAAGTCTTAATAATAATTACAATCACGGGGGAAAACATGGTGTTACATTTTGTAATAAGAATAAACAACAATGTTATAGAACCTTTACTTGAAACTTTTGAGGTTGATCATATTTTTTATTGCACAATTTGTAGGTTGGGAAACACCCGACCCAAATACCAAATGACGACAACTTAGACAACACCTACCCACTGTCACCTTAGTCAGGTATTCACGTCACTTTGGATATGAGAGAATCACCTCAAGGGGGGAATCTAAGTGACCCTGGGGGAAATGGGATGGAAAGTGAAGAAATGAAGGAAGGTCCCCCTAAAGGTCAATATAGAGAATGAAGAAGGGCTTGAGAAAGAGTTTAAGTGGTATCCAAAAGCTGCCAAGAGATAAGATCATATTAGTGCCTTTATAATTGGTTTAATGGGGTCTTAAAACACAAGTTGTATCAACAAGATGTTGGAAGATTGTTTGTTGTCATTGATGTCAACCCTAGTCATTGGTTGTAGTCATTGATGTCAACCCTAGCCATTGTATTTTGGACCCCACATTTGATCAAACTAGATAGACATGAAGGAAATTACACATGCATATACAACACACATGGATGGATAGTATAAGTCATGCCACTTTTGGTGGTATGTGGCACGTCACGTGGATCCTCACGATTGAGGATAAATGATGTTTTGAAGATGACAATGTGAATTGAATAAAAAACTACATGTTGGCCCTAATGTTAGAAAGAAGCGACATAAAGGGTATAAATACATCTCATTATACATTCATTTTTCAACACACACAAGTTCATTAATGAAAAAGGAGATATAAGTCGAATTTTTGAGGAAATCTGAAGTAAAGAAGGTCAAATTTCAAGGGAGGGTGAAGTATTTTGGTGATGTGTTCCAAGGTATGTTATTTACAGGTCATCTTACCATTTTCTCTATAGCTTTGTTTCTAGAACGATTCATATAGTGAAATTTAGAGGATATTGAAAAGACATATCTAGGTACCTGTGGTGAAAATTTCATCTCTTTGTTCACTATAATTTTGGAGATACACTCTGTGGAAGATAGGGTTTTTGAATAGTCCTGAAGCTAGTCATAAACAAGTGTTCTAGGTAAAAAATTCATAATGTCTTCATAGAGAATCCAAATTAAGTGAGACCAATTGCATTGGAAAGATTACGGGTTGTAGTTTCCTTTGTACTAATTTTAGAATTTCATGTTAAATGTTGAGCGCAAGGCATGCTGTACAAGTTAGCTCTCGTGAAAAAAACAGAATTGAATAAGGTCTACCATTTTCTCTATAACTCCTTTTCTGGGAGGATTCAAGGAGTGAAACTTGGAAGAGTTTCAGAGAATACATTGAGTAATATTATCTACAGGATCAAATTATTCCAATAAGTGAATAATTGTAGAAATTGAAGAAGTCTCAGGAAGCATTATCATGTTCTATGTGATAGTTGGTTGATGGTGATAATTTAATGTAAAATTTTATTATCTCTCATATATTCTTGGGTGGAAGGAAGGGGAAAGGATTGACAGGTCAACCTTCTCTTGACATTGGAGGATGTTGGCACAGGGGCAGACCTAGGGTTCAACACTTAACAACACACCAACAAAACCCCGACTACTAGCCCTTTCGACAACACCTGTGAAGCAGGTGAAGTCTCACCTGATGTAGAAGCAGGGGGGGTTACAGGATGTAGGTGTTTGTAACCAGGATATGATACAGATCTATGATAAAAACACTTTGCAGGATACTCGGTTAACACGTAAGAAGTGGCATGCATTAGTTTACTAACCCTATTAGCTTTGCATAACATAAATATAGATCGACACAGTAACAAATGAAAATATACCCTAAGTACTTAGAACTTAACATTATAGATTAAGTCTAGCATTCATCAACACAAGTAAATCACTTAAGCAACCACAAGATCTATCTATCATACATAATAATCACAACACTGAGTAGATTCATAACATAGATAACACAACACAAAGCAAACCAAAGACACTAGATATATGTGGTTCACCCCAGTGTGGGGCTATGTCCACCAACCACTTCACCTATTTATTATCTGTCAAAATATTACATTCATTCGCTCCTGTGCACTAAGCCACAGAGTCAAGCTTTGCACCAGACAGGAGATTTACTCACTAAGCACCAGATCCTCCTTCCAAAACTAGGTCAAATGCACATAGCCAGATCACAACAATTGCACCCTCTACAAAATCATAGTCCCACACATACAAGCCTTTGCACAAATCAACTCGAACTACTTGCACTTAGCTACCTCCTTTTACAATACAATCTTCTTTATTTCTACTTTTACAAATCCTTACAATAAGGCCTAAACATGGGAAAATCCCATGGGCCGACATCCCATAACCCATTACAAAAACCATAAATAACCCCTTACTGGGTTCACATAGCCTACAAAATAAGTGAGATCCATGATCTCAGCTCCGCGTGGGTGCTCCTTCTTTGACCATCGTGTCAAAGTCCAAAAGTGGGCCAAATCTGACCAAGGTTTCCCCAAAACTTGGTCGAGAGAAAACAGGCCCCCAACACTCACCTATGACTTGTCTCGAGTCACTTAGGTCTGAACAATGATGCTTCAAAGGACTCAAGATTTACTCGAGCTGCCTCAACTTGCTTCTTCCCCTCTGCCTCCTGCTCTGCGAACTCCTTGTTATCACTGAAATTTCTTCTGGAAAATGGTTACAGGAATCCAGCATCTTCAAAACAACTATGATTACGCAGGTCCAAAAGGTCCAAAACTATACAATCATTTATAAAATCAAGATGTGATATGATTACGCAGGGCGCGCGTGCACATGCGCCATCCAGAAATGAAGGAAAAGTGCACATGCACACGATGCACAACTGTGGACGCTAAAAGCCGTGCACACCTAAGAACGATGCATTTATGATGTTGTTCAACCTCCCACCCACTTTTGTTTCATCTTCCAAGTTGATTTGACATCCAAATCTCAGCTGGATCTGACTGGGTGGCTAGTCAAAGACCTAAAGGTGCCCTAAACAACCCCTTTTCACACTAAAAGTTGGTTGCACAATACCTCAAAGTGGTGCTATAAAACAAGGCCATGGGTGCACTACATTTTCAAGGAATTCATTTGCAAGGTTATGTTGCTACCATTCTCTTGGGGAAACCTCTTTTCTCATCAAGAGCATACTAGCATCATTCCATTTGGGCAATCCACATCACCTTTTGAGTGGGTTAGCTTGGGATTCTTTCACCATTTCTTTCAAAGTTTTCAAGTTGTAAGAGGAGCTTAATATTGGGGGTCCAAGAGCCTTCCCTTGGAGGAATAAGGGACCCAAAGTCCCCTTTCTCTTTGGTGTTTTCGTTTCACTAATACAATCCTTTCCATTGGTGATATGAGTCTTGTTTGTTTCTTGTTCTTATGTCCTTATGCACAATAGTTTAGTTGTTTTTTCATTTCCTAGTTTAATTCTTAGCTTAGTCTTTTATGTTTATTCTTCTAACCCTTTCCTTTACTGTTGTCTTTCTTAGATAACCCAACTAATCTTGTAAGCACCTCTGTTTTTCTCATTTAGGTGAAAAAATAGGCACAACATATTGGCGACTCTGATGGGGAAAGGTATCAATTTCCTACCCCATTTGGTTTATTCTAGCTATTCTTTCTATTTATTTAACCTGCAGGTACCATAATCGGCCCAAGCTAACCTGCAAAACATCCAATTCAAAGCTGAGTTGAGAGAATTTCATCTGGAATTTTCTTCACGGTCGTGTGACAGTTGTGCACGGGTTTATTTTCCCACAATCATGCATCGTGCGCACGTGTGCCAAAATCACTGTATTACTCAGCACCTTCTGCGCACATGCACCCAAAAGTCTTTTTCAGTTCGCGCATTGGCGCTCAGAGCACCTCTATCTAGTCTAAGACCCACACACCCATGCAGAAAAATACACATTGTAAGCCTTTTTGTGATTTGTGAAAGGCCCCTAGCCTTCTTAAAGATGATTTTGTGCATGTTATAATTTGCACCACACTTAGTTCCCTCTCCATATAAAGGGATTAGTCAAAATATAGGCACTTAGGGGGTTTAAAATCATTATTTCCTCTCTTTATTTCATTTTTCCACTTGGATGACTTGCTTTAACTAAAGAGTATAAGTTGGAATCATTTGTAATCACATATAAAACTTGCATTGGGACCAAAAATTGGATATCAATCCTTGAGTATGCTCTTCTCTCACACTCCAAAGCGATATTGAGAATCAGAAAGAGGTTGAGGGAAAATTTCATCTCCCTTTAAAAAATATAAAACCTTTAGGGGAGGACAACAGCCCCCTTGGGACTCCTCTTAGTTTATTTTTTAAACGCATCTCAAGATTGTAAAGGGCCCATACATGCCCACATGTTACAAAGATAAGATAGTGTTGAAATTTACTTTCTTAGAGTAAATCACTAGGGAAGTTTAAAAGTTTTGTAACAGGCCCATACATGCCCACATGATCACAATCTAGGATAGTTTCAAAGCTTTCTTACATTAAATCACATTAGGGAGTTAAAGGAATATTAAGGACCCACATGTCCACATGTTAGTTTCCTAGGGACTTTAAAATTTCGCAAGGTTGTACCAATGACACATAGTAACTTAGGTAATCAACACTTGTAAGGACCGAGCGAAGTCCACATGCAGCAAGGTGACACCTAAATTATTAAAAATTGGCACACTTCCACTTGCTCACACACAAAGTTCACCAATCACTCACACATTTTTATCTAGAAGTCATGGAGATTGAAGTAAGTTTCCTCCAAAGGGATTCTGAAACACCCCACTCTTTTCTTAACAAAACTATCCACTCCCACTTAATTTCAACGAGATTGGATCACACCTCCAATCTCTCAAACAACCACATATAAAAAAATTCTAAAAAATCACTAAGTTTTCCTCCACAGGAGGTGCCAAAAGAAATCTTTTAGTCTAGGTAGGATTTCGGGGATAGGCATCCAAATAACTCCCCGTTATCTAGTTCTCACATTTTCAAAACAATAGAAGTTGTCCAAATAGGGAACTTTAAATCCTCCAAGTCAAGTGTTCCTAACACCATAAGATAGGGAGATACCCATGAAGGGTTGAAGGTCGAGGTCCGGTTGTTCTATGTGTCCCCCCTTGAGGAACCCACCTCTTGGACGAGATCCATCCCGTGACCCATTTCTTAGGCTGAAAATCTAAATGCCCCACTTTGACCGAGGTACCTAGCGACCAAATTTTAGGACATCTACTCAGGTGGAAATTGTGGGCTGCAATTGCACCTTGATCAGATTTTGTGTGGCTATTGGGAAATATCGCTAGTTCTTTCGAGATATTCCCCCTCTACCCCTCATTATAACTAATTGATTCATCCTTCACTAGTTCCTCTTCTGGTGGCTTCAGACCCCACTGTTGAGTACTATTGGAAGGTCCAATTTTATTTAAGAGGAAGGACGTTACGTCTTTTAGGACATCAACATTTGTTTTCTTTGATCCCCCACGCGAAAAAAACCCACCTATCCACATATATGCTTCTTTATCAAAACACTTTATGTATGATGCACTTCTGATTACATTTGATTTAGATATATATCGTGTAAAGTTCAAAAATTGCAACAAAGGCTCTTATTTATTTATTGCTCTCACCAACATCCTCACACATTCACTCATCTAGTCAGACATCATAGGGGACCCACATAACCCCCGTCATTCTAGACGCTTGCTAAACATCCCTCATATTATAGGGGGAGCTCCTAATCTTGCCAACTCATCAGCTCCACCTTCTCACACTCCTGTGAGTGCCACTGTCTTAGGATCATATTTTCTTGGTTCCACCTTACTTGGGTCCAATTCCCAAGGTCCACCTTCCACTTGCTCTCCTTTACACAGAAGTGGGGGGGAAACTTTATCTCAAGGGGGAAGTACAAACCCACCTAGTCCCCCTCAAGGGTCAAGTTCACAAAACACTCACACCATGGTTGGAACTAATCCTCCACAACCACTTCATATGCCATATTTGGCCTCTCTCAACACACCAGATCTAAGAAAACTCACA
>JASDQU010028516.1:18945-32252 GCA_032191745.1 Picea mariana
CCTTTCACCCTCTTTTCAGACTATTTCAGTGAACTAAATTATATTTTTTGTTATTGTTTTTTTATTTTTGTGTTATTATGTTAAAAATTGTTTTTAATGTTTTAATATTTTTTTTTGTTAAAATATTATTTTGATTTTGGAGGAAGACTTAAAACTGTTTTTAACTAATTATGCTATGTGTTATGTTGAAAATTGTTTTTAATATTTTAATATTTTTTTATTAAAGTATTATTTTGATTTTGACAAAAAAAACTTAAAAGTTAAAACTGTTTTCAATTAGTTAATAAATTGTTTTTAAACTTTGGTGGGGACTACTCGCTGTCTATGTAATTTTGTTACTAGCTGCAAACATTTATGTGTTTGCATTATAAGCTTATTCACAGTATGTAATTTTGTTACTAGCAGTTCTACCTTCAACTATAGGCATTTATGTGAAAGCAAATAAGCTACATGAATTTTTGTAAGCTTACAGTTTTTGGCATTAATATAAGGATCCACTTTTATTTACAAAAGAAAAATTTATTTTTAAATCTTAAAGAAATAAGATAAAGCAATCAATATATTTATATATTTAGTAAAAAGATTATTTATTTACAAACTAAGAACATAATCTCTTACTTTGTATTATTTTGTATTATATATAACTGTTAGTTAAAATATTTCAAATTTTTTTTCTTTTCTATTATATATAACTAATAAAATATTTAAAAAACAACTATAAATAGATTTACAAATGTAGCAGCCATAATTTTAAATCGTATTCATTAAATATAATTTTAGTTATTTTTATATTTATATAATTATATTTAATTATTTTTATATTTATATAATTATTGTACAAATTATTAAAATTCCATTCGTTAGAACCTTTTTCTACCGCTCCAGCACTCGAAAGATTATTTTATGGATGGAGAAAGTTATTCGAACAAGTCTCATTAAAGCCATCACCGACAGTGTCTTTTTATCGTTTCAACTAAAACGATGGTTTCGTGAAGAACTTTTATGTAGACCATTGAATGTGTTGACTTATTAATGAGCACAAATCCTCCATGACATCTCTTCGTTAGTAGTTTAACCTTTCGTGGGCGGTTCCTCTATGTCTTTGGTCAATGATTTGCATTGACTAATTATTTGATGGAGGTGTCCTCTCTTTCGGCATCTTAGGTTCTTGTTAAAGGGAAGATACACTGAATATACGTGTTTATATTTTATGGTTATTTGTGATGTTCACCATGGTATGGTATATTCTTTTATGTTTAAAATAGAGAAGGTTAAAGGGTCTTGTTTTGGCTCGTTGTTGATAATTTTATTTTGGTAAAAAAAATTTGATGGTTACCATGTTTCTAATGGTCTTTTTTGTGGCAACCTTTATCTTGGTGACTTTATCACAATCAATTTTCTATCTTGTCACTCTCAATCCTCTACCTGGAATTATCATTGATGTCCTATCTCCACCAACTTATATTCGATAATGAATCACCCTACACAACATTCCATTCTTCTTCCTCTCCAATTTTCTCCATTTCAAAATGTTGTTTGTGTTATTACTTGTTTCTCACCCTTTGATGCACCTTGTTTTGTCCCAAAGAGAGCTACATCCTCCAATGATAAGAAAATCTAAGGAGATTATGTCAACTAAAAGAAGAACTAAGCTCAATTCCCTTTATTTCATCCTTGTACATGCTAAATCGAGAAGAGTTCATTAGTGGGAAGAAGACTTGAACTTAATTCCCTCTCTTTTGTCCTATGTGTCAAGGAAATTAATAAATTCATTATCCCTTGTTGATTTCAATTTGTGAATTTGTTTTGCCAGCATTGTTAGTTGGGCTTCCATTCTATCATTGGAATTGAAAGGGTTTGCCCAGTGTTTGGTTTCTTCAATACAAAGCGCCATCCACAATGCATCCTTTGGTTGACCAATTTTATTGCAACAATCCTTGCTTAAGTTTATAGCTTAAAAACTTGATAAGTTTTGTTGCTTGCAAGCAAGTGTAGAGCTTGACAATTTATTGCTTGTAAACTTAAGAGTGCAAAGCTTTATAACATATATTGTCAAAATAATCTCTTTCAAATTGATAAATAAACTTGCATTGTAAATGCCACATGTACATACACATTCTTTGAGGAATTTTATTAAAAATAACCTAACTTTGCTCTCTTTTAAACCCTATTTCAATTGTTGATCATTTTCAGTGGTGTTATTATGAGATATGACACAATGATACTATTAGTCAGTCCAATTGGTTGAAATCTGTTACATTAAATTATCGACCCGGAGATCGTAAACTGATGAAGTGCAATGCAAAATATATGTAGTTACTAGTCCTAATCTATCCTATGATGCATAAGGAGATTTGCTCACTGCTTTAGCTGCAGAGATAGAGTTTTGTTCATCTACAAAAAGAACAGAATAATGCTTAAGAAATGAAAAACGAAATTTTAAGGAACACATACGTAATTATAAGATGTTTAACCAACAATCTACTAGATTGTTATAACATTCTCTTGATCACTTAATACTATGAAGGCTTGACCTTGCGATCACAACAATCAATTATTCAATTAGTGGTTGTGAAATTAGTTACTCCTATGCAAACATAATTGAATACGTTGCAGAAAGAAACAACAAAATTAGAAATCACACAATTTAAATAATGAAAACACAATACCAATAATGCTTAAAGAAATGAATAGCATGCTCCTCCATAGGGATCCCTCCTGGTTCGGGGTACTCTACTTGATGAAATCGTATACGAATAAACTCCTTTGAAACACATATTTAATAACCCATGAATATGCATGTAACCAGAGGCTTATATTAATCAACAAACGAGTTTTACAACAAGTTCAATTACGAAGTGTGACAATGGTAATCCTCTCTATGAGGTTATGATCACTAATATTTATATAATAAGAACAAGATCACTTGGATCCACATCATACAAATCTATTGATATAATTCTTATCAAACAACTCATGCGCAGATTGCTAAATCAAATATGGATCAATCGCGGATGCTTGAATTTAACTTGATTATCCACGAATAGAGAAATTCATGATATGACGCATGGATTTCTTAAATGCAATCTCGCCTTACTCTCGTTCCTTGATTCATTGTAGTTGGCTTTGAGTATTTTTCCATGTGGATGTGTTGACTTCAAGTTTCACTTCGCCCATGCTCCATGCTGGAATATCTATAGGCCAAGTTGACAAGTGGATGAGCTTTGTGGATCCTTTTGACGCTTCCCAGATGTCATGGTTCAGTATAAGGTTAATCACATCCCTATAGATGGAAAAATCTGATGCAGAAACGTGTCTGAGTAAATAGGCTACAGAACTGTAATTATGAGTTTCTACAAAATAAAACGATTATGTAGCTACTCATTATAATAATGGTTAATTAAATCATTATGCATTAAGAAGAATAGAATGAAACATAAGAATGGACAAATTACCTCTAAACTTCTTCAATGCATAATTTCTATAGTTGAACATGTTTATGTGGCAAAAAGGAGTAAAGTGTGATATGAATGAGACATAGATATAGGTTGTGAATGAGAATAAAAGATAGAACTGTGACAAAATGAGTCAATTTTGAGGACTCGACATATTTGTTTTTATAAATGTGATTTCCTTCTAGTTAAAGATTAATGCTCGATAATGAAGATAATAGTCCTTGATAATAAAGATGCAAGGTATTTTAGTATCCCTTGCTTCCCTTGATAAAATGAGATAGACATGTTGTTATATTTATTTCATGATATTATCTTTCTTCTCTTTTCATGATTATTGTTGTGTTGGTTTTGTCACTTGGGTCAGCAAAAACACAACACTTGCATGCTTAGTTAAGCCAACTAAACAAGATAGAAGTTTGCGAGTTGATTAGAGAAACCAAATACACATGAAAACGAAGAAATAAAACTAAAAACAACTAAGAAATAAATGTTAGAGAAACTTGAATAACTAGAACCATGAAAATAAAAAATTGACCAATATGTAGCTACCAATGGATCAATATATTGATAGGCTAAACATCGTAGAGAAAGGCAGGGACTTATGAGTCCCCTCTTCCTCCTTGGGATGGCTCTTGAGTTCCCTAATAGAGAGCTCTTATCTTCATACAATGGAAGAAATGACAAATGGTGAAGAAATACAATGCCAATTCCCCCAAGAGGTGAGTGGAATGGCCTATTGCAATGGTGCTTGAATGATTCAAAGAGAAAAGAAGATTCTCAAAGAAGAATTCTTGCAGCATAAAAATACCTTGAAGTTATTATTTTATTAGCACACCCATGGCACATATTTATAGCATCCATTCATGGCAAGATATAATTGGTTCATAGTGTGAACAAGGGGCATTTTAGGGCACTTCCTAGCCCTTGACCAACCTCCAATCTAGTTTTCGCTCAGATATGAGTGTCAAATCGTGTTGGGGTTCGAACTAGAAGTGGTTGAGGGGCCAACAAGATCCATAAATGTGTCGTTCATAGAAGTGCGTGGATTTTCTCGTAGACAATCGCACATCTTGCGCACTGAGGCATGTGTTAGACTGCACATTATGCGCACTGTTCACGCACTTCCTTTGGTGAATTTGTGCATTTTGATTTTTGACCCAAGTATATATTTTTTTTCCTTTTGATGGATTTTGGTGTTGTAGGTGGACTAATTGTTGTTGGCATTGATGTTTTTCTTCAACCATTGTGTGCAATGCTGCAGACGATTTTTCAATGATAACAAATGCCCCCTGATGTGTGAGGTTAAGAGCATATGTATAGCCAAAATATATCAATGTTTCTTTTGTTGAGAGTGACATTGTAAGGAAGAGTGAAGAGAGGTACTGAAAGAGCGATCCATCAGAGGGAGAGGGAAAACTGTGGTACCCAAACCTTTCTCTAGGAAAAATAAAATCTGTGTACAAACGAGGCGGGCATGCCCCATGTTCGTGTCATGAAACCAAAATCTGGGACTATAACTGATGATGGATGTTGATGTAGATAACTGCAGCACCCTTAGGGGTGATTCATAACGACAGACAACAGTTCTGAATGGTGAACGGGCTCTGAAGTGAGTCAAGGACGACTGTAAGAATTTTCGATGACTTGTAGGCATTGATGGCCTAACAAAATCAGAGATCTTCAACTGGTATGAAACAACTGCAATAGTCGCATAGTAAAACCCACCATAACATGAGAGTTTACTAAAGTCGAATGTTATGGGGGTCAACAAAATTAGAAAGCAATGATGATTCTCTCTGTGTCATTCGAGACTCCTCATTTAAAAGGTAATGAGAGTCAAGATATTGTCGCCCTTCTGGAAACTGTGTTGATGTCGACATGAAGGGAGACGCGACGCTAGAAGCAAAGGGATTCTTGAAATCCATGGAGTAATAGATGATATCAGGTATGGACGGGTAACATCAACGAATTCAAGATGTTGTGGGACTCAAGACTACCCTTGGTTGGGGAATTTTGAAGGATGACTAGAAGCAACCGTAAAATTAGATCTAGTGTCAGGGGGACAACTAGATATGGGGTTAAATTGTGCCATAGGCTAACAAAGTGGGAAAACTCAGATATTGTGGGTGCAGGGACTTGGGATACTCAGGGTTTGTTAACGATGTCAATATGAAAAAGGGTGGATGCCCCAACCAAGGGCAACATGGGTTGATTTTCTAGGGAAAATAAGACCATCAAGGATGACGACGAAAAAACTATGTATATGCTGGAAACAAAGTCTTTATACAATTACCAAAAAAATAAAGAATAATTTGGGTTGAGTATACAAATATAGAAATGGGTACCCCAGTGAAAGATGGCTTGGCCTGTTTAGAGTGCAAGGTTGTGAAAGAGAACTGGTGCAGGGTGGGGGCCCCATGGGTGGGTTTTTGTATTAGGTAAGAAGATGGAGGACAATCTGTAGATGGGAAAACTGATTGGTGGATGAGATGGAGGGCTAATTAAACTGCGAAGATGCAGTCAATAGAACCAAGATGATATGACCTGGGAGTCCATTGGAAAGGTTATCAACATGATGAGAAGAAGTATGGGGTTCATTATCGGAAGTGAAAAACACTATCGGGACTCCCAAACCTAGGGGGTGAAATCAACATGAGTGTCAAGCTTCTGAGGTGAACTATGAATGGGACAACTCATGTGGCGAAGAGTGCTATCGGTTGCCAATATCAAAATGCGGTAGAGGTGAAGATACTGCAAATCCAAATGTAGGGTTCCTAAAGGTAAATGTCAGAGGGTTTGACTGGGATATGCAATTGATTTACAGAGGGAATAATTACATGCCAATGTAGAACATATACCTAAAGAGGTTGTAAATCTTGTTGAACAAGTACCTGCACACAGAAAACCAAATACCCGATGTGAACAATATCTGATGAGAAAGAATATATGACAACTATTTGATTAAAATTGAAAGTGAGCATGCATACCTGAACGTGGCATGAGAAAAATGTTCCTTCGGAGCCAAGTGCAGATGATGACCTGGGGAATGTGAATGTGTAGATGGTTGGATCAGGATCTCGTGGCTGAGAATGAATCCAAAAAATAGAGTCTCTAGGCTCCTGTAACAGAAGGTGGAAGTTGGGAAAAAGGGCCTATATATGGATGGTGGGCCCACAATGCCACCTCATTTGCACTGACACTATTGGTGATTTGGCGAGAGTGTTGTAAGGTGATTTGGAAGATTACGAGAGCTTGGGGCGACCGATCAAGCAGGTGAAAGACCTCTTGTGAGAGGAAAAGTGCTTGATGATGGAGCACATTCCAAGGGCAATCAGGGGTAGTCAGTTCCTCCAGGATATCTTTTCCACAGTGGAACATGCGAGAATACAGGGGATCCTAGGAGATGGCAGGGGCAACTGTCAATGGGTAAGTGTTATTTTCCTCAAGTGGTGAGGATGGAGAAGGGATATCGTATACAGGGTGTGATGGATCGCTTGACATAAAATAAATGTCATGATATTGTGGATGGTACCTCGTTTTCTCGGGGAATGATGAAAAAATATAATGAATGTCAGTAATGTGAGCCTCCGTGGGGAGTGGATAAGAGGGCTCTAGCCAAGATGTATGGTGTACTATAGCTAATGTTTGGCATAATTGAGGTAGAGCTGGGAAATGTTGAGTGTAATGGCGATATTTTGATCATATGGCACATGCAAAATTGGTTTGTATCCCTTTCTTACGTATGGTTGAGGACTTTGTAGAAGCAGTGGACGTACTTGGTGGAGTAGTAAGCAATGGAGTTGCTTTAGGGAGCTGGATAAGATTGCATAACTCAGGAAGAGTGGGACATCTATTAATGGGGTGTCCTTCTCTTTCGCATAGTGTGCAAGGAGGTTGAACTCGGGGAGGGAGCGGAGCCATGGGCTCGTTCTTCCTTCGTCTGCCCCTAGTGGTGGTGGTGATGCTGCTAGTTGGGAGAGGGGGTGGTGTGGTAGGAGCTTGTACTGGGATCTGCATCGGTAATCCCTCTGTTTGAGGAGGGAGAGATGGTGTAGGAACCATAGCGGGTGGATGGAGATACCATATAGGGATGGAAAGAACCATGTTTGGAAGGGTGAAAGTAGCAGCTACCTGGAATGCTTGGACTCTAGGTGGGGGGTAGAAAAAGGGAATTTAGGTAATGGCTTGGGGGACTTTCTCCCAAACCAAGATTTTCCCCTGGAGGGGGGGGAATCTGGGATAAGTGGTATAGTGGGGTTCTCAAGGAATTCCTGAGGTAATATTTCTTCAGCTGGTGGAATTTCGATGTGAGTAGGGGCCTCTGTGGGAGGAGCATTATCTCTGATATCTGTTCCATTAGAAGACACGACACACACTTGTTCTGAAATAACAGGGTGTAGGAGAGGTGGTGCTCCATGATATGCCCCCAACAAGGATGGGTCTTTGAATATTCCAGGGCCCATGTCGATGACCGAAAAAGCATCTGAGTTAGTGCAGACAATGGGGAGAATGTTATCAATGTTGGCGGAATGATTAGGCTCATAATGTGTAAGTTGGTTGATGGTGACAATTTTCCTGTCATGGGGAACATCATCGTATGAAACACAGAAGAGGCTATCGCCTTCATCGCATACATGTAGCTACGTCAAAACAAGATATTGTAATCAAGTGGGGCGTCGATAACTTAAATATCGATGAGGATGGTTTCCCCCCCAAGTTCTATAGGGAAATTTTGGAAGATCCCTTCGGGGGATGATGGGCAACCATCTTAAGCTCTCAGGGTGATGGCAGATGGTACTAGGTTAGGTGAGCCAAGTTTTTTCCATACTACTTTGGACATGATGCATGTGGATTCACCTTCATCGATGATACATCAATGAACTGTGATGTTTTGGATCTTAATTGGCATCTGAAAAGCTACTAGGGTGGGGATGCATGGTTCTCCACTATCAAGATCAAAGGTGATGAGTCGAGTGTCAGCTGGTGTAATGTCCCTTTCCAAATACCAGCTCCAGAGAGGAGGCTTAATGGTCTAAACCGCCCTGTTAGACTATAGCCAGGGCCAAAGAGGGGTAACCAGGGTTACTAGAGGTCACTCTAGTCATAGGTGTTATATTCATAAAGTGACATTGAGCTAAAAAGGGTTAAAAGCACTTTTAAGTCATTATGAGCTAAAAATAGAAGTCAACAGTGAATTAGGGTTTCAACAGTGATTTAGGGTATTGGAAGTCAACAGTGAATTAGGGTTTCAACATGATTTAGGGTTTTGTAAAGCTATAAAGTAAGGGTCAGCGACCTAATTCATTATTATGCAGATTATGACTTGTCATTGAGGAGAGAGGCACATCTTAGGAGAGATAGTTCATTGGATTCCAGGAGGAAGACACCAATTGGTTGATTTCAGTGTTGAGAGACACACCCTAGTCACCAGGAAGATCATTAAGGTCTTCCATCATTCTTTAGCAGCAGTTATACAGTGTTCAACAGCAAGGGTGCATTCATCCAGAGTGAGGGCGCAACTTCTGAGAGGGGTTTTAGTCGACTTATCCCATCTAGGGAGAATTCCAATATTTCCCTTCGATCAATTTGAGAGGAGGGAAAGGGACATCTTTTTCCTGGTTCCTCATGAGATTCCAACGGAGGAATCAACTAGGGCGCATTTTCCAAACTTGGACGTGCAACACTTTTGGCGGGCACATTTTGGGTTCCAGAGCCAACATCAGACCAGATTCAGGGAAACCCTTCCGACCGATTTCCTAGTAGACCAAGRTGGTCGTTTTGAGACATATCTCGTCTGATTTTGATGGTGGAATCACTAGGACACATTTTTCTAGAAGAAGAGGGGCGCATTCCCCCAGGGGTATCCCTCCGGGGTCCAGATTCATTAGTAGAGATGTCTGATAGATACCAGTACTGAGGACTAGAGAAGGGCTCATCATTTGGGACAGTTTCTAGGCTATTCCGAGAAGTATAGCTCCCAGGGTGAACTTTCCAGACTTCCAGCAGTTACCGTCAGAGCTACCATAGTCCCAACGCATCCATTGATTCCACTCCCATATTCTGTGTATTATCTTTTAGTTGCTTAATTGTATTCTAGATAAGATACTTTGTCTATTGATCTAGTCGAGTATTGTCATTTTATTCATCCGCATTTGGCCATTTTGTAATCCATGGAGATATTATAATACAAACTTTGCAGTCCTTTGTCGCGTTTATTATTTGTATGATCGTTTTTATGCTGTAAAACATTGATCCTACACACACATTATCAGTGTTTCCTAGACTAGCCAAGTCAGGAACATTACGGTGGTATCAGAGCTTTAGTCCTACCAGCCTGTGACTAAAGACAATGAGAGCAACAGAAGACCCAGAGGGCCATGAACACACAGGTGATGAATATGTCACTTACAATAGGCATAAGGAAAGAAGGCATAGGCCTAATTTTCCCCCTTTTCCTCCTATCTCAGAGGAAGAGGAAGAGGCACACAGAGAAGCAGAGAGAAGGATAGAGCGTGAGGCTGAGCGCGAGGTAGAGAGGATGCTAGGAGATAGATATGAGAGACCAGAGGGCAGTGGCAAGGCCTCCGTAGATCTAGAGACAACTTTCATGTAGGTTATCAATGATATGTTAGCTAGTCAACGGACCATGTCTTAGTCCTTGGCACAGGTGGCTGATAGATTGGCTAGAGTGGGCACCCCAAACACACAAGTCCCGCATGAAGCATAGGGGAACTTAGGAGCAGGCAGTAGACCCTAGTCACCCTCTCGCACATACACCTATACGAGTAGGATTCCTAGACCCTTGTTTCCTAGTTTCCAGAGGGCACCCCCGGTAGCAGCACCGCCACTGATAACACAGAGGCCACCCACTCATGCAGATGACATTGCAAAGTATAGGAGGGAGTACGCAACATTGGGTTGTGACTTCCATCAAGACATCACCTTAGTCGGGTACTGTGGACTCAGAATCAGGAACCACCCCAGAGAGCCATAAAGGGGAGGACCACAACAGTAGCAAGGGCATAACCTCGATTTCATCTGAAAATTTGGGAAACTCACCATCCCTTATTTCGATGGATCGTCCAAATACATTGCCAAATCTTGGGTACAGAAGCTATACACGTATTACAAGCTCAACCAGATGACTGAGACAAAGGCCATCAGTTTCACAACCTTACACTTGGAGGGTGAGGCACACGAGTGGTGGTATCATGGACTGGTGAAATTGGGTCACAGTCGCATCACCTCCTATAGGGAGTTTACAGATAGGCTCATGGACAGGTTTGATAGGAAGGATCCTGAGATAAACTTCATGGATCTAGCCCAGTTAAGACAAACTGGCACAACAAAGGCATTCATCACAGAGTTTCAGCGGGTAGCCGTGGCAGTGAAAGATATATCAGAGCCCAGGCTGATCATGTTATTCACAGAAGGACTCACAAATACTTTGAGAGGATGGGTGAAGGCATACAGGCCTCCCACTCTGCAGGATGCCATCCTTCGCACTTGATATCTGGCAGACTCAGTGCCAAAGACTAAAAATTTCTCCAAACCATTTGTGCCCCAGAGGGATCGAGATATGAATCCATTCCAGAGAGAATGGAAAGGCAAGGAGAAGTTGGATGATGAGACTAGGTGAGAGATTATGAGGAAGAAGCTTTTCTTCAGCTGCAAAGATCCTTGGGTCCAAGGCCACAGGTGCATGGGAAAGGGAGAGATTCATTATATTGAGGTATCAGAAGACAACATGGACAGTGAGGAGGAGGATCAGGACAGTGGATCCACTAGTTTAGAGGAGGAGTCATCACCAGCAGAGGAGAAGCCTCCCCGTAGACCACTGACACTGACAGGAACCCATCCTCCATTAGTCCCACAACCGCCCGAGCAGGCTAATAGGAGGAAACCAACAAAGGGAGGAGTCATAGCGACCATTTATGGTGTTCCTAGGTATGATACCCTCCATATCAGAGGGATTATTCAGGGGCAATGGGAAATCACCCTGATAGATGGTGGGGCCACCCATAACTTCATCTACGCTTCACTAGTATCGAGATGGGCACTTCAGACAAAGGAGTTTGAGGGGTTGGATGTTGCGGTAGCAAATGGCCACACATTGGAGTGTCTAGACAGAGTTCCAAACTTAGAGATGAAGTTAGGAAACTACACAGTGAGAGACACATTTTATGTGGTTGACCTATCAGACACAGATGTGGTGTTAGGAGTTTAGTGGATGATTACCTTGGGAAAAATCACTACCAACTACCAAACCTTGGAAATGGGATTTAGAGATCAGGATGGGAAGAAGGTTGTTCTAAGAGGTATGTCAACAGGAGCACCTAGGAAAGTTTTATCCAAGAGTATGGAGAGGATATTCAGACATGGGGAGGTAGCATATGCCACAAAATGCTTGATCACTACTCATAAGGATTCATAAGGTCGACAACAGTACCATACATAGATAAAGAATTTATTAGGATGACATCAATAGATCTTTAAGGAAATTCCACTAGGGAGACCACCTGACAGGGGATTTGAGCACACCATTGAGTTGGAGGAGGGCACCAAACCTATGATCACCCCCCCCTATCATCATCCTAGGAGGTTCAAGGATGATATAGAGAAGGAAATCAAGGAATTGTTGGTGATGGGACACATCAAACCGAGCAGTAGCCCATTTTCTTCTTCAGTTGCCTTAGTTCTAAATAAGGATGGCACCATGAGGATGTGCATTGATTACCGAGACTTGAACAAGAAAACCATCAAGAACCGATACCCTATCCCACTCATTAACAAGTTGATGGATGAAATGCATGGGGAAGTTTTCTTCTCAAAAATTGATCTACGCTCTGGATATCATCAGATCAACATCCGAGAGCAGGACATAGAGAAGACGACATTTCGATGTCATTTTGGACACTTCGAGTTCTTGGTTATGCCATTTGGGCTAACCAATGCACCTGCTACATTCCAGTATTGCATGAACCATATATTCAGGGATCAGTTAAGGAAATCAGTCTTGGTTTTCATTGACGACATCTTGATCTATAGCTGGTCAGAGGCACCTGGATGAAGTATTGAGCATCATGGAGGCACAATCATTATATGCCAAAGAATCCAAGTGCAAGTTCAGTATGACAGAGCTGCTTTAATTAGGCCACATCATCAGTGCACAGGGGGTATAGGTGCACCAAGAGAAGATCAAGTCCATTCTGGATTGTTCGACACTCAGGAACGTGACAGAATTGAGGAGCTTCTTTAGGCTGTGTAACTATTACAGGTGGTTCATCTGGGTTTTTTCTCATCTTGGAGCACTGCTGACAGATCTTACCAAGAATGGGGCCTTCATATGGACCGAGAAATCATAGGAAGCCTTTGATCACATGAAGGAAGTCATGGGCACTGGTCTAGTGTTGGCACTACCAGACTTCACCTTGCCATTTGTACTAGAGTGTGACGCATCTGGCGAAGGGATCGGTGAAGTTTTGATGCAGAGAGGACACCCCGTCGTATGTTAGAAAAATAGGACTACGGAGCAATAAAATAAAACAAATGCAGAAACAAAAACATAGAAGACACACAATACAAGAGAGACACAGATTTACGTGGTTCACCCAGTGTGGGTTACGTCCACCAGAGAAATTCTCAGGTCCTTCCTTTATTATTATCTAGCAAATGAAGGGATACAACCTACAACAAAACCCGTTGTAACTTCCTCTTCTTTCTCTCACAGTCTCCTCTCACAAAATACAATATTCCCCCTCGTACATAGCCGCAATACATTTCCCTCATAAAAGAGGGTTGCCTTCTAGAGAAAAAAACCTTAACATAATATCTACCGTTAGATCTACGACC
>JASDQU010028517.1:25290-35585 GCA_032191745.1 Picea mariana
GCATGAGCTCGGTACAGGCGATACATCTTTCCACCAGCTGAGATATTAGCCGTGATGGTTCGGCTTGATAGCTGGCTTCGAAGAAGTAATATTCTCGGGCTAACTGCTGTAGCTTGTCCTCCATCTGTCCATTTATGATGTTTATGGTGCATAATCGCACGTTGGGTTTAATCATGCATCTATCTACTTGGACTATGTCCACCATAGTCATATGCGAGATATCGGCCGAATCTCTTTCTTCCTCTTCCTTCAGGTCGAGCGAGATCTTTTCCATATTCATTTGCATCAACGTCTCGACACTGCCTCTGTTGTCAATACCCAGTAGCTCGTCGTCTATGGAATTAAAGGCCTCCTCTAAAGAATTGGTTATCTTTTGGGCTTGTTGCTTTCCTTCGGAGATGTTATGCTCCCATTCCTTTAACAGAATGTTTCCCCTGGTTTTCTCTGCAATGGTGAACCTAGGAGTACCTGTTGAAACCCTATTGTTTGTGGCTATCACCGCCTCCTGGAAGGCGACCCGAGCCACTCCGGCATCCCTTTCTCTGGCAGATAGGTTCTCGGAAACCTGATTTACCAACAAACAGTTGTCTCTGATTGCTTCTACCTTGGCGAGCAAATTTCACTGCGCCGCAGAGACTCTTCTCGGAATCTCAATCACCTGGGATTTGAACATCTCGATGTCTATCATTCGGTTCTCGGCGATATCCACCCTAGCCTGTAGCTGTTCGATCAACTCCCTCTACTGGCTCGCTTGCATTCGACCCTCTTGGACCACCAGCTATGCTTGCTCGAGCTTAGTTTTGAGCATTTCTATCTCATTCTTGTCGGCCAACCTGACCTGCTCCATTCCCACACTCACCTGATCTTTAGCATTCTCTACTGTTGTGGCCAGTCCGGCTTCAAGGGTCTTAATTAGGCGGTTTTTTCTTTTAAGTTGGTTTTTTAGGAGCCCGACTAAGAATTGATTCGCCAAGGCATACCCTCCTAGTGTCCCTGCTATTTCAGTAGCGAATTGCTCATTCTTTTTATCCTTTGCCTCGGTCATAACTTTATACTTCTTGGTAGTCGACTCTCCTTCCTGGTAGAATTCCCTTTTTACTACTGCTTTTCTCTTTTTATCAAAGAAAAACTCGTTCGGAGGGAGTTCTTCTACTCTTATGGGCCTCAACGCTTCGTTGAAAATCCATCCTGCATCGATATTTCCCTGCGTCGACTGCAAGGGGGTGACTGATATGATGGGTTCCCCGGTCTGCTTCGTAGATTTTCCTGGAGTATCTATCTCTGTCTCCGGAGTCTGCTTCTTTGGTGGTTCTGGAGTCTTTATCTCTGTCTCCGGATTCTATTTCTTTGGCGGGTCTGGAGTCTTTTTCTCTGCTTCTAGATTCTTCGTTTGTTCCCCCTCACCCTGGTGTTTTCCCTGGTCGAGAGTTGCATCCTTAGAACCTTCGGCATCCTTCTGTTTTGTCTCCGAAACACCTGGACCCTCACCTCGCAACACAGCTGGAAGACAGCTACGTCGATGTTCCTGGAACTTCAATACATCGGCTCTTTCCTCAGGAGCTAAGGATTGAATCTAGGCTAGAATTTCCTCATAGGACCTCGTTCCTCGGAAAATGTCATCCGAGGGTGAATTCTCATGCTCAAATCTTTTGAGCCCGCAATTAGCCAAATGATTGCTCACGATCCTCTGTGGGTCGTGTTTCTTGTATTCGACGAAGACCAAATTTAGGGCTTCCAGGGCTACAGCCTCGGCTTTGGCATGCCCAAAATCTAATAAAGAATAAGAATTCAAATGAATGGGAAAAAATGGCCATACCTTATTTGCATACCCTTTCAACTCATTGCTCACACCACCAATTACCATCTGTCGGGAAACCTCGCGACAAGCCATCTTGTCTGGAATGAATAATGTTAGCGCATGTGGGGGAATAGAGGCCCCAAAAACTCTAAGGTATGAAAATTCTGCCTCCACATACCAATCTGTGATGCTTCTCCGATTTGTTACTATGTTGTTTGAGATCCGGGGTGGCGGGTGACCAAAAATGGCGACATGCTGGGGCACCATCACCCAGTTAAAAATTTCATACGCGAACTTTTTTGCTTTGTATTCCCATAATTTTGCATGATATACATGTATGGGTTCTTCTTCGATCGGAGTCCAACTCCAGCTCATCAATGGAAATGGTGTCATAGAAAAAATTGCGTCCATAATGTACATGGACATGAAGAATGAGGATGCCTTCCCAGCCTCCTTCTGCTCCCGATACTCTGTGACCCGATTGGTCAAGATATCTGAAAGCATCTTTGCCCAATTAAAGGAACAACCTTCTGCAACCCGAAACATTAGAGGCACACACGCGAGGAAAAAATGTGATGTGTCCTCTCTCCCATATAACCGGCATGTCATCATGGCCACATATTTATATTGCAGTTCTAATGAAGCGATTGAATATACACTATGGTTATCAGCTCTGAACTTCACGGTGCGTGAAACCCAATCCTTTATCAATCTGGACATGGTTTTATCATATTGTGTGCACTCCTTCTCCTTGAATTCCTCCAAGAAATCAACGCCATATGTGTAGTCGGACGTCGTGGGTAGCTTATACATGGTTTGCAGATGCTCAGGCCTAAAATTCCCTATGGTGACTCTCTGCTCGTCCATGATAGTCCTGGTTGGTATGTCCACATGATCCAATGCCCATCGGACCATGTCATAATATGGAAGAAACCGTGGCCTGGCTGCTACTCTGTGCATTTCGGATTGGATGACTATTTTGTACTTGGTGTTTATATCATCTCTTTCATTGTCGTCGCAGTCGTCAGAATAATTCACCAATTCTGATTGCAGAATGTCTAAAACAAGTGACCAGTTAGGGACTGAGTTGATACTTCGGGGTGAAGTATCGGAGACATTGTTTGAGCCTTGTCCTAAAACCTCAACATTCGCCTTTGCTGCTTTCCGCGGAGCCATGGATGAAGCTTTCATTTTAGCTCTTTTGCGATATAACTACGTATACATACAGAAGTCAGTTTACTCAGAAGTGATGAGTTCTGCGTGCTATGAAAATGCATTTGTTATAATGAAATGCAACTCTTACATATATTTGAAAAATCGGTACCTTTCGAAACAAGCCTGTCCAGTCATATTTAGGAATAAATTGTTGTCGTAAAAAATCCGATCTTATATTCATAGATTTACCCTATTTCCTCATTAATGTCATAAATTTTGGCGGTTTTTAAAGTCAGTTGGCGTATGGAGAGAAAAGGCTTCCTCGTGAATTGTGCAAGCATCGAAACGAGGGATATGTCTTGACTTAGCTTAATTAATCCAATCTCGCCAACGTTAATCAATATATCGCTACTCGTTATATCGAGGATTTTTCTTTAACATTTTGAGTCTTTAACACCCGAGACTGCGAAGAGAGATTTTGGTTAATAAAAGGTAATCGTGATTTGAGGCTCGATCAATTTTATAATTATTACTTTCGCCATATCGTGACTCAGAGCTTCGAAGATAAGTTTCTGGGAGATTTACATGCCGAGCCGCGAAACCGCGAGATTGCGATAACATGACTTAATTAAAAAGAAGACAATCTTGGATTAAGTGATTAATTAATCACGTTATAATTAGATCGTGACTTCGTGAGTCAGGATTTAGACACTGTGACTTTCGAAAAATATAGTGCCGAGTGGTGAAATGCCGAGAACAACTTTTACCACTGTTAGCTTTTGCCTTTAATATTTGACATGGGTTATCCAAAAAGGACCTCGTGTTCTCGACTCTCGGGGCTGTGACAATAAAAATTTGGGTTTGGCGAATGCCAAGGCGCGAAACCCCGATGACGCTTAATCATGAGTTAAAAAAATTTACCCCTGTTACTGTCTTGAGTGAAAATTTAAAATGACTTCGTTGTTTCGTGACTCGGGACGTGTGAATTCATGAGTTATAGTATCCGACCTGTGAGATCCCGAAGTAGAACAAAAAGAGAGAAAATTATTACGAAAGGTAGGACTTGTTTCGAGAGTAGAATAATCGTCACTGCTCACGTGACAAAGTTTCATAGGTCTTAATATCTCAGAGGGAAAAAGAAAACCATCTTTAGATTTCAAGCATCAAAATAAAAATTGTGACAGGCTAAAATAAACAAGGGCGGCTCCAACATAGGCTCCAACTAGGGATCCTGCCTTCCTGTGAGGCGGGAAGAACAGTAGACCACGTGCCAATATTGGGTAAATGGAGTCAAAAATTCAATCAGGTGAAAGGTTGCCGAGAAAAGAGGATCGAAGGGAGAAAAAGACTCTGTTCTTTTCCTTGAAAAGTTTTTTCAAAATCAGATACTCTTTTTAAACACAGTCGTAGTCCCTTTCACAATTTTCCCTTTCCCACTACTAAATTTAGGTATGTATTAAGACAATCAAAACAGTCCTAGGAGACTCAACAGATCTTGCGGCTCTCGGTTTGCATCAAAAGAATAAGATTATATGTTTTAATTGGGAAGTCCCGTCTAAATTTGGGAAGTGGATCAGGTTTTAGAAAGCATTGGTTACCAGAGTAGAGTGATATTCATGTATAACAGCCTTACAAATATCTCAGACATTGCTTCACTGCCAACGAGCCTGTTCAGTACCCCGATGAAGTTATCTGGCCCCTTTTTACTGAATTTTCTTTCACCACTTTAGAATATATTTATGCATTTAAATGCTGAGATGAGGGCAATCATTTCTGAATTTCCTTTCATCGTCTTTTGTACTAGGTGGGGGCAATCATTTCTGAATTTCCTTTCACCACCTGTCTTATAATTTACTTTTTTGAGCACGAAGATGGAGGCAATCAGTTTGTATCATGGCTGATATCTGTGTAATATTTTGCATTAGGTCTGTCAACTTACTTTGATTACTCGGTACCAACCTTCCCTTGACCTTCACAACATCTTTGTTCTTAGGGAGAAAAAAGGAAAATAACTTTTTAAGGGCATTCCGTTTGAGCAAGCTTTAATCCTCTGATGTTGTTGAAAAACCTAGGAAATTTAGGATCATTCTAAACGTTCCTTCGCTTAGCAGAGGATCGAGTAGTTGTGAAGACCTGCTTTCTTTCCACAATCTGCTTTGAAACTCATGAGGTTGAAACGAAAAAAATTTACCCCTTCGTAATGAAACGGAAATATGGTGACTTGATAAAAGATGAACCCAAAGACAGAAAGGATGCCAGGTGGCGACTTACTGACTGAAAATAAAGAGGTCAAACAACTCAAGACTGACTCTTGTAGATAATTTCGGGGATAATTTGCTTTGACTGACTGTTTTTAGATTCGGTGAATCGTTTAAAAAAATATATATATATCATCTCAGCTGATATTGTGGTTTGAATGGCGTTACCTCGATTTCTCTTTAACAGTCTTTTATAACATATCTTTTTGAGAAAGCTGATTTTTACCTTTTCCTTTCACTTTCTTTGCGCAATATGAAACTACTTTAGGTATCACCTGTTTATGCCGATTATTTCTGACACCGACCTTCAAATTACTTTTCCTGCTTGTTTCGTATGCAGCTGGAATCCTATAAAAAGCAAATACGAATCTTATTCGAAATGTGTCGAAAGTTTATGAACGAAAAAGAAAATCAAAAGAAATGTATATATGTACACAAAATCAAAAATTTATTTATTTATATTATATATATTTTTTTCTTTTTTATTTTTATTTTGGCGACTGTTAAGTCATGTGATGCTTCAGATACTACCCGTTGACAGGGGTGTGGAGGACTTCCTCATCTATATTTTCCATAAGAAAATAATTTTTTCCTTCTGGAGCCGAGACCCTGAATGGTCCATACCAGAGGTGATCAAATTTACTATGCTTCACGGCTTCCTCCTTTCTTGCATCCCATCTTAGCACTAAATCACCTAGAAGGAATTCCCTATCCTTTGCCTTGCGATTGAAAAATGATTTCATATCATCTTGGTACTTCTACATCTTTTCATCAACTTCAACTCTATGTTGTTGAATCTCAATCAGCTGATTAATTCTCCTGGTTACATGATTGGGTTCTTCGTTTTGATCCTGCCATAACTTCATCAATGGTAGCACTAAGTTTATAGGTAGAACAACATCAGTCCCATAGAACATTTGAAATGGTGAAATGCCGATAGAACTTTTAGTGCTGATGTGGTTCGCCCATAATGCATATTTTAAGTGCACATGCCAAGACCTTTTATTTTCATCCAATACTTTATTGATTATGTTCACCAGGATCTTGTTAGATGATTCAGCCAATCCGTTCCCCTGGGGGTAATATGTTGTGGAATGGCTGAGAACAATGTTATACTTCTGACAGAAACTGATCATAGCCATAGATTTAAAGGCCTGGGCATTGTCGGTAACTATCTTTCGGGGACAACCGAACCTTGACAAAATATTGTCTTCCAAGAAATCGATTACCATCGAGTCGGTTGCCCTTTTGGTTGGAATGGCTTCCACCCACTTGGTAAAATAATCTGTAGCTGTTAAGATCCACTTATGTTGAGCACTGGAATGGGGATTAATCTCCCCTATGAAATCTAGACCCCATTGTTGAAATCGGGCTTCATCTTTGACTGGAACTAGGGGCAGTGCAGGGAGCTTATGTTTACCTGCGAATATTTGACAAGGGTTGTAGGCACGCACTTTGGCATTGACGTCCGAAAAGAGATTCGGCCAGAAGTACCAAGCCCTCAAGATCTTGTAGGCTGTAGCTCTCTATGCGTGATGCCCCCCACAGACTCCCTTATGAAATTCGTCTATAACCTGCTGAGTTTCTGATTCAACTAAACAGACTAGCAGGAACCCAAGTGGATCCTTCCAATATAGATGACTTTCGGCTATGCAATATTTAACTGCATGGAGTTTTAAAGTTCTACATTTAGACGGTGATAGTTCATCTGGGCATTTTAGGTTCAGCAAGTAAAACACTATGTCTCTGTACCAGCCTGATGATAAGAACTTCTCTTCGATCTGGTTTGGACTTGTTTCTTCGTCCAGTTCATTTAGGTCTGTGTCTTCGTCACTTTCCTGCATGCAATTGATATCAAGGGCTCTGAAATTTGACTAAGCTAAGAGTTTGGCCAGGCCTTGCCCTTTTATCAATTTGGTCGGTTTAACTTCCAAATCAAATTCTTGGATTTTAGCAAGCCACCGCCCTCTTTTTCCGTCACTGTCTGGATGTACCAATATATCTTTCACAGAACTAGTAGGCACGTACGCGATAATCTTTGAATGTAGTACATAAGTTATGAATGCCTTTAGCGCTTTNTTCTTTATCCTTTTGTAGGAGCACCGTGGCGATAGTATGTTCGGAGGCAAACGAGAAGATAAGAAAATCTTTCAGATACTCTGGGCTTGCTAACACAGGTGCCTCGCTTATGACTTTTTTAATATGCGCGAATGATGCTCTGGCCTCAGTCGTCCAATTTACTCCACTGTCCTTCTTCAACATTCCTGTGATCAATTTGACAATCTCAGCGAAATTGGGGATAAACCTTCATAAAAAATTTATTGTCCCTAAGAAAGATTGAACCTCTTTTACATTTCTGGGAATACTTATATTATCTATTGCTTCAATCCTCTTAGGATCAATTCTAATTCCATCCCTAGATACGATATGGCCCATAATCTTACCTTCCCGCATAGTGAAATGTGACTTCTTTGGGTTCAAGGATAGACCAAACCTGCGGCATTTTTCGAAGGTCTGTTTGAGATGCATCAAGTGTTCTTCATCAGTTTTAGAAAAAACTATCAAATAGTCGAGGTAAATGACTATGAACTTGTCCCTTTCTCCTATGAAAATGATGTCCATAGCTCGCTGGAAAGTGGCCCCTGCATTCATCAAACCAAAAGGCATTTTTTCATACATGAAAGTACCCCATGGTGTGGTGAAAGCAGTTTTTTCCCTGTCTTGTTCGTTCATGCCGATTTGGTTATAACCAGAGAACCCATCTATCATAGACATTCGGTTTGCTCCAACAACTTTCTCTAACACATGGTCCATTTTAGGCAACGGATAATTATCCTTGAGAGACGACTTATTTAAGTTTCGGAAATCCACACACAGTCTGATTTCCCCGCTCTTTTTCCTGACCGGGACCAGGTTTTCTACCCAGTCCGAGTATCTCAGAGGTATGATTATTTTCGCGTCTAACAGTTTCTTAACTTCTTTTTCGATCACAGGCAACAAAATGGGGTTAATCTGTCTAAGATTTTCCTAAATGGTTTGACCCCAGGTTTCAAAGGTATCTTGTGATCAATTATGGAAGTATCATGCGTTCTTAGCTCATTGTAAGACCAAGCGAAAACGTCTTTATACTGTCTGAGTAGGTCTTTATACTTAACTTTCGTTTAGGGAGGGAGGAACTTGGATATTTTTACCACTCTGGATTCTTTTTCAGTCCCTATATCGTAGTCTTCCACTTCTTCTAGTTGGGGCTGCAAAGTGGATTTTATGGGTACGTCGTTCTGATCAAAAAGTCTCTCTAAAGGAATTAATCCTTTTGGAATCTGGTTGTTTTTAAGGACCAACATACGATGATCCACAATTTTTTCTCGGAAGGTTTCATGGTCTTCCCCCTCTTGCATGATCCACATTGGGTCATTTTGATTCTCTTGGTCTGCATGAGTTTCGGAGAACTCACCCACTGCTGCAAGAAATTTCTTAATTTGTTCATCATCTTCAAAGACCTGCCAGTGTCAGATATTGTCTGGTATATAGGGTTTGTATCTGATTTCAAATGATACTTCAGTTTGAAGGTCATGGGAGGAGAGAAGGTTGAAGCTGCCTTTTTCAATGCATCATCATGTAGATTCTCTTCGCGAGGGATAAAATGGACATTTATGGATGAGAAAAAGTTTTCCATGAGATCCAAAGCACAATTTATGTATGTCCTTAGTCTGGGATGCTTGGCTTGGTACTGTCGGTTTATTTGTTTGACTATTAGCTCTGCATCATCATATACCTCCAAGTTACTTATATTTATCTTTTTGGCAGCCTCTAATCCTAAGATCAATGATTCATATTCGCATACGTTGTTAGTGTAATCTATGTCCCACTGCAGTCGGTAGGAGAGAGGAACAATGAATTTACCTTCGGGAGCTACTAAAAGAACTCCTGCACCTGCCCCTTCAGAAGATAAAGCACCATCAAAATGCATTTTCCAAACTTCGGTGTTACACAGATCCTTTGTCACGTGACTTGACTCTTCTTGATTTATATCAATTTCCTCTGGACAACCATTCAAACCATCATCAAAAGACAAGATGCAATTTCCCAGATCTTGGTCTGTAATGTAAATAGGGAAGTTGTTTGGGTTTTGAGGGTCACTGACTGTATATGCTAATCTTGTTTCCCTGTACAACTGAGTGAACTGACCACCGAACATAGGTATTGTGGCATACGTCATGTCCAACTGTAGAGAACCCCCCAACTTGGCACCCCATGACCTAGATAACAGCATGCCATACTTAGGGGGAATATCTGCGATAACCACATCCATCATGATACTCTTAACCGGGGCCTGCACTAGGGTAACTACCAGATCTTTTATCATCCCCATACATTTAACCCTTCTCGAGTCAAAAGAGTATATATTTCCATAAGGTCTTATGATCTGGAGACCCAACTTGTCCATTATAATCTTGGGCATAACATTATGGGAAGCTCCGGAGTCTAACATACAATTATGAAACAACTGATCATACACATTCAGAGTGATATAAAAGGGAGCAATGGTGTCTTTGGCCTCTTCAAAATGGGGACCAAAGGTGATGTTGGGATTGTAATCTTCCAAGTTTAAAACATCAGACTGGCTTTCTAGCTCAGGGACACCCATCGCTTTGGTAATTTGCTTCCGATAAACGGGGTTTTTCGCTAATTCTACCAAAGGGATTGGTATCTTAATTTTGTTTAACTCATTTTCAAAGCTGAAATCTCCACTCACCTTGTCTGCTTCTTTGGTTGAGACTTCCGCATCTTTCCTTTCAGACTTATTTGTCTGGACCGCTTTATCCCTCATGGTCCTAGTTGAAGACGTAACTTTATTTACTAGTTCGGTTTCTGGCGTTTGAGTTCCAAATTTTTCCACCTCAGACTCCTGAGTGCTTACTACTTTAGTTTTGTTGTTGGGTAATAAGATCTCTTCCGAAGGAGGTTCATAAGATTGACCTCTTTGAAGGATTTTCTTGGGTTGATTTGTTGAGGTGGGCTTACTTTATTGTACTTTGGTTGAAACTCAGCCATTATCATCTCAGTTTCTGGTTGAGATCCAC
>JASDQU010028517.1:37558-54565 GCA_032191745.1 Picea mariana
GCAGTTTTAAGAATTGTGTCAAAAAGATTTAAAGCAATGTGCGTTTGGTCCGATAGTCCAGGTTTGATATTAGGATGTGTTGGTATAGGGACAGTCATGGGGGAATAGTAAAAGTAGGAAAGACTTCAAAGAGAGATTAAGTGTTGTCTCGATTTGGTCGAATAAAAGAGAATTTACGATTTTAGGAATAAAAATAGGGATGCAAATCCAAGGCTCTTTCCCGTAATTGTATTATATTTTAATAAAAGGTGTGAGGTGGGAGAAAAACATTTAGTTGTCTATAGTGTAAGGCTTCTACCAGGGGAGAAAATCACAAATAAACAGAAGAGGAAAATGTAAGGAAATAACCGATGTAGCAGAGAATATATGTAGAGTTCTGAAAATGCAGATTGGTCTTACACCCGCTGATAGCTGGTGCAGAGGAAAGACAATAAACAATTACAGAAAACCAAAATTCATTTGCTATAGTAGTGGTCGTACTAAAGTATAACGAAGCACATCAATTATGAATATGAAATGAAATGAAATATGAAATACAAAGAAACAAACTTGTAACATAGTCATGACGGAATTGAGAATCTTCAGATTTGCTTGTATTAACTTCTCAAATGTAAAAAACTCTGTTACAATCGACACAAAAAGGTCCAGCCTCGTTTATTTCTTTCTATGGTATATTTATACAATTTTACAAGTAAGATAGAATCTCAATAGTCACAAAATTTTGGTTATGACAGAGAAGAGAGCAATCGCTCCATTTCTCCTACTTTGTCTTCACTTGGCGCCAGATGCTTGTCGTTGCGCGAGCTTGGTACATGTGATACATATTTCCACCAGCTAAGATATTAGCCGCGATGGTTTGTCTTGACAGCTGGCTTCGAAGAAGTAACATTCTCGGGCTAACTGTTGCAGCTTGTCCTCCATCTGTCCATTTATGATTTCTATGGTGCATAATCGCACGCTGGGTTTAATCATCCATCTATCTACTTGAACTATGTCCACCATAGTCATATGCGAGATATCAGTCGAATCTCTTTCTTCCTCTTCCTTCAGGTCAAGCGAGATCTTTTCCATATTCATTTGCATCAATGTCTCATCACTGCCTCTGTTGTCAATACCCAGTAGCTCGCCATCTATGGAATTAAAGGCCTCCTCTAAAGAATTGGTTATCTTTTGGGCTTGTTGCTTGCCTTCAGCAATGTTAATCTCCCATTCCTTTAACAGAATGTTTCCCCTGGTTTTCTTTGCAATGGTGAACCTGGGAGTACCTGCTAAAACCCTACATTCGTGGCTATCAACGCCTCCTGGAAGGCGACCCGAGCCGCTCCGGCATCCCTTTCTCTGGCAGATAAGTTCTCAGAAACCTGATTTACCAACAAAAAATTGTCTTTGATTGCTTATACCTTGGTGAGAAAATTTCGTTGCGCCGCAGAGACTCTGCTCTGAATCTCGATCACCTGGGATTTGAATAGCCTGATGTCTATCATTTGGTTCTCGGCGATCTCCACCCTAGCCTACAGCTATTCGATCAACTCCCTCTGCTGGCTCGCTTGCATTCGACCCTCTCGGACCACCAGCTGTGCTTGCTCGAGCTTAGTTTTGAGAATTTCTATCTCATTCTTATCGGCCAACCTGGCCTGCTCCATTCCCACACTTGCCTGATCTTTAGCATTCTCTACTGCTGTGGCCAGTCTGTCTTCAAGGGTCTTAATTAGGTGGTTTTTTATTTTAAGTTGGTTTTTTAGGAGCCTGACTTAGAATTGATTCGCCAAGGCATACCCTCCTAGTGTCCCTGCTATTTCAGTAGCGAATTGCTCATTTTTTTAATCCTTTCCCTCGATCATAACTTTATACTTCTTGGCAGTCGACTCTCCTTCCTAGTAGAATTCCCTTTTTACTACTTCTTTCCTCTTTTTATCAAAGAAAAACTCGTTCAGAGGGAGTTCTTATACTCTTATGGGCCTCAACGCTTCGTTGAAAATCCATCCTGCATCGATATTTCCCTGCATCGACTGCAAGGGGGTGACTGATGTGATGGGTTCCCCGATTTTCTTTGTAGATTTTCCTGGAGTATCTATCTCTGTCTCCGGATTCTACTTCTTTGGTGGTTTTGGAGTCTTTATCTCTGTCTCTGGATTCTGTTTCTTCGGCGGGTCTGGAGTCTTTTTCTCTACTTCTGGATTCTTCGTTTGTTCCCCCTCGCCCTGGTGTTTTCCCTGGTCGAGAGTTGCATCCTTAGAACCTTCGGCATCCTTCTATTTTGTCTCCGAAACACCTAGACCCTCACCTCGCAACACAGCTGGAAGACAACTACGTTGGTGTTCCTGGAACTTCAATACATCATCTCTTTCCTCGGGTGCCAAGGATTGAATCTAGGCTAGAATTTCCTCATAGGACCTCGCTCCTCGGAAAATGTCATCCGAGGGTGAATTCTCATGCTCAAATATTTTGAGCCCGCAATTATCCAAATGATTGCTCATGATCCTCTGTGGATCGTGTTTCTTGTATTCGATGGAGACAAAATTCAGGTCTTCCAGGGCTGCGGCCTCGGCTTTGGCATGCCCGAAATCTAATAAAGAATAAGAATTCAAACGAATGGGAAAAGACGGAAATACCTTCTTTGCATACCCTTTCAGCTCTTTTTTCACACCGGCAATTACCGTCTACAGGGCAACCTCGCGACAAGCCAGCTTGTCTGGAATGAACAATGGTAGCGCATGTGGGGGAAGAGAGGCCCCGAAAAATCTGAGGTATGAAAATTTTGCCTCCACATACCAATCTGCGATGCTGCTCAGATTTGTTACTATGTTGTCTGAGATCCGGGGTGGCGGGTGACCAAAAATGGTGACATGCAGGGGCACCATCACCCAGTTAAAAATTTCATATGCGAAATTTTCTACTTTGTTTTCCCATAATTTTGCATGATATACCTCGCGACAAGCCAGCTTGTCTGGAATGAACAATGGTAGCGCATGTGGGGGAAGAGAGGCCCCGAAAAATCTGAGGTATGGACTTNCCGAAACATTAGAGGCACCCACGCGAGGAAAAAATGCAATGTGTCCTCTCACCCATATAACCGGCATGTCATCATGGACACATATTTATACTGCAGTTCTAACAAAGCGATTGAATATACGTCGTGGTTATCAGCTCTGAACTTTGCGGTGTGTGAAACCCAATCCTTTATCAAACTGGACATGGTTTTATCATATTGTGCGCACTCCTCCTTGAATTCCTCCAAGAACTCAGCGCCATATGTGTAGTCAGACGTCGTGGGTAGCTTATACATGGTTTGCAAATGCTCAAGCCTAAAAGTCCTGATGGTGACTCTCTACTCGTCCATGATAGTCCTGGTCGGTATGTCCACATGATCCAATGCCCATCGGACCATGTCATAATATGGAAGTGACCGTGGCCTGGCTGCTACTCTGTGCATTCCAGATTGGACGACTATTTTGTACTTGGTGTTTATATCATCTCTTTCATTGTCATCGGAGTCATCAGAATAATCCACCAATTCTGATTGCAGAATGTCTGAAACAAATGACCAGTTAGGGACCGAGTCGATACTTCGGGGTGAAGTATCGGAGCCATTCTCTGAGCCTTGTCCTGAAACCTCAACATTCGCCTTTGCTGCTTTCCGTGGAGCCATGGCTGAAGCTTGCGTTTTATCTCTTCTACGATATAACTACGTATACATACAAAAGTCAGTTTACTCAGAAGTGATGAGCTCTACATGCTATGAAAATTCATTTGTTATAATGAAACACAGCTCTTACATATATTTGAAAACTCGGTACCTTTCGAAACAAGCCTGTCCAATCATATTTAGGAATAAATTGTTGTCGTAAAAAATCTGATCTTATATTCATAGATTTACCCTATTTCCTCATTAATGTCATAAATTTTGGCGGTTTTTAAAGTCAGTTGGCGTATGGAGAGAAAAGGCTTCCTCGTGAATCGTGCAAGCATCGAAACGCGGGATATGTCTTGACTTAGCTTAATTAATCCAATCTTGCCAACGTTAATCAATATATCGCTACTCATTATATCGGGGATTTTTCTTTAACATTTTGAGTCTTTAACACCCGAGACTACGAAGAGTGATTTTGGTTAATAAAAGGTAATCGTGATTTGAGGCTCGATCAATTTTATAATTATTACTTTCGCCATATCGTGACTCGGAGCCGTGAAGATAAGTTTCTGGGAGATTTACATGCCGAGCCGCGAAACCGCGAGATCATGATAACATGAATTAATTAAAAAGAAGATAATCTTGGATTAAGTGATTAATTAATCACGTTATAATTACATCGTGACTTCATGAGTCAGGATTTAGACGCTGTGACTTTCGAAAAAGATAGTGCCAAGTGGCGAAATTCCGAGAACAACTTTTACCACGGTTAGCTTTTTCCTTTAATCTTTGACATGGGTTATCCAAAAAGGACCTTGTGTTCTCGGCTCTCGAGGCTGTGACAATAAAAATTTGGGTTTGGCGAATGCCGAGGCGCGAAACCCCGACGACGCTTAATCATGAGTTAAAAAATTTTACCCCTGTTACTGTCTTGAGTGAAAATTTAAAACGACTTCGTTGTTTAGTGACTCGGGACGTGTGAATTCATGAGTTATAGTATCCGACCCGCGAGATCCTGAAGTAGAACAAAAAGAGGGAACATTCTTACAAAAGGTAGGACTTGTTTCGAGAGTAGAATAATCATCATTGCTCACATGACAAAGTTTCAGAGGTCTCAATATCTCGGAGGGAAAAAGAAAACCATCTTTAGATTTCAAGCATCAAAATAAAAATTGTGACAGGCTAAAAAAAATAGGGGCGGCTCCAACAGGTCCCACAAAATTTATTGCCCATTTATTAAATGCTTGGAGTGTTACTTGTGGTCATAATGGCATCTCGTCCCTTCTGTTGGGTTTGCCTACCCTTTGATAGACACCATATTTTTGACAGTACTCCTTCAAGTCCCTCTAAATCGTTGGCCACCATAGTCCTGTGCAGTAGCTTTACCTGCGTAGTGTCCTCCTTCTATCCCTTCATGGGCTTCTGCTAAAAATCTTGGTCTTTCATTCTCTAACACGTACCTTTGAAAGATGCTATCTGTGCCCATCTTATATAGATGTCTTGCAATCAGTTGATAGTCGGCAACACAGACTACCAAGTTTTTATTATGCACAGTATTATACTCTTGCGGCGTAGTACCTGTGCTCAAGTACTGAATGATGTCTGCGAAGTATTCATTAGCGATATGAACTGAGAATAGCTATGCATATGGAAAGTTGTCTTCTAAATTCATAGGTTCTTCTCCATTTTTGAGCCTTGATAGGTGGTCAAGTCTTGCATTTAACTTTCCTAGTTTGACGATTATTTCAAAGTCAAATTCTTGGAATAGTAGTAACCATCAACAGATTATCCCCCCAACATTGGCTTGTTGACTATATATTTCGGGGCTAAGTGATCTATGAACATATTAAAGTGTTTCCCCAATAAATAATGTCTGAACTTTTGCAGTGCATAGACCATAGCTAGCCCTTCACTTTTTGTCATGTTATACTTCTGTTCTGATTTTGATAGCTTTCGGCTCGTAAATGCTATCAGGTGATCCAAATCCCTTGCTCCTGGCTACACCAAGATAGCTCCAAGTGTTATGGCTGATGCGTCTACATGTCCGTGGAGTGTCTACTCCCAATGTGGAAAGACTAATATAGGCACGGTGACCATCTTTTCCTTTAGTGTATCCAGACCATGTTGGCACTCGTCGTTCCACTGAAACTTTGTATCCTTTCTTAGCAGCTTTTCCATCGATGCAGTTATCTGTGCATAACCTTTGATAACTTTCCTGTATTAACTTGTGTGTCCCAACGTCGCTCTTAGCCGATGGACTCTTTTTGGTGGTGGTAAGTTAACAATGACTGTGATCTTTTCATGATATACTAATAAACCCTGTTTGCATACTATATGGCCCAATAGTATCCCAAACAATGTTCCGAATATGCATTTCTTTATATTCAGTGATATTTGACATTGTCTGCATCTTTCCAACATTATTCATAAGACTTCTACATGGTCTTTCAACAAACTGTAGACTATCCAATCATCCAGGTATACTTCGAGAAACCAGTGGATGAATTACTTAAACACAACAATGACTACTTTGGAAAATATTGCTAGTGCATTCTTTAGTCCAAACGACATAACTGTGTACTGATACGATCCCCATTTTGTCGCAAACATGGTCTTGTATCTGTCTTCTTTTGCTATCTTGATCTAATGGAAGCATGGGAAATTATCAGTGAATGAGTAAGATTCATGTCCTCCTATGTTCTATAACACTTCATCCATGAAGGGTGTAGGGAATGGGTCGTGTAGGCATGCATCATTCAACTTCCACAAGTCGACACATATCCTGATCCCTCCTTGTTTCTTGTCATGTACTACCATCAGGATTATCCATTCTTATTCTTCAACTGGTTCTATGATGCCAGCCTCGAGCATCCTGTCAATCTCAACTTTGACTTTATGCTTATATATGGGGTTCAGTCTATATGGTCGTTGTGTAATTGATCTCGCTTCAGGTCTGAGTGGTATATTCATCTCTCCTAACTCTCTTGTTATACTCTTCATCTCTGTAAATGTTGTTGGGAACAAGTCGTTGTATTCACGCAATAACTTTGTTATGATTTCCACTATTTGTTCATCCCAGTAATCTCCAATGCTGGCCATTTTGGGATGCTCGATTGTCCCGATGTTGACTTTATTTATTTTAATCGGTGTGGAAATTACTTTTGATTCTATGGGTGGGCCTTCTACATCTTTTTCTATTTATGCTTATTCAACCTGAATATCACATGGATCATCCTCATCCAATGCTTCCTCTTGCACATGGTAACATGACAACAATTCCTTGGTTGTCTATTTATTCCGTTGTTTCTCTTCTATGATAAGTTATATTTCTAGTGCTTGGATGAATATCACTCCTCTTATATTTTTAAGAGAAGCATCTATGTTGGGGTTCTCATGCTCAAATGAGAAGGTGACTATGAAATTTTGTTGAAATAACATCCAGGTCATAGTTCCTTTGTGCAATTCCTGGTCTATATACCAGTTTGTTGGGATGCCCTCGAGAGTGTTTATAATGTAATGAGGCCATTCCTCTGGAGGTGTCATTTTCCATAGTGTTCTACACTCCTCCAAGTGTTTCGGTAGTGCTCTCTGTCCATCATACTTATGTTGTTTGTTGTTTTTTTGTTTTGCGCTAAACCTTATGTGCAATAACCGCTTGCATTGGTACCAGTCTGTGATTGTCTCTTTATGTGCACCCCAACATCATGCAGGTGTGGCCTTGAGTGCTAGATCAAGTGATAATAGTCTCTAGTTCTCTAATACTTCGTCTTCATACCGTGCTAAGAATGTTTCCAAATCATTTACTCCGTGTAAACTGAGTGGTTCTCTAATTTTTGTGCCTACCCATCTTACGGCGTGGTCTATTCGTGCACATCTCCTCATGGATATTTCATGTAGACTTTGTTGCAAGTTCTCTAAACCAGTATCTGAATCTATTGCACAAGAAGTGATGCTCCACCAACTGAGTATCCCATCTACAGTTGGGTTTACGTAATCCTCATCTCCCGTAGTTGTTCTGTACAACTGGATGATTTATTTTAGGTCCAAACAAGTAGGTTCTACGAATATCTCTCCTTATGATGGGTCTAATGGCATGATGACCCTGTATTCTCCTCACTTAAATGTAATTTTCCTAGTCTTCGGGCTAATTATGGCCTGGTTGTCAAATGCCCAATCCAGACCAAGCAATGTTGGGTAAGGTGTCATGCCATCCACTATTTCAATGACTTCAAAATCTAATTTAGTGCGCACTCCACCTAGGTATACTGTCACTCCCTTCAGTATACCTATCAGTAGGACTCTATCTTGGTTCGCCAGTTTCAATTGAACAGGTGAATTTCCTAATGTGAGCTCTCCCATGCATTGCCATGTCTTCTTTGGTAGTACATTAACTTCAGATCCTATATCTAGTATAATGTCTCCCATATTGAAATCTCCAATGTTGGCATTCAGTCTAAATTCCCTACTTCTTCTTCTTCTTGTATGTAGGTGATTGACATTTTTTGGTTCTATCTTTTCTTTTGTCTCAAGGCTACATTTTTCTAGTATGTTTTGCAATATTTTCTCATATGATGGATCACTTAATACCTTTACACATGATTGCAAAAAGCCTTTAATTGTACTTACTTGGCCCATTGAATGTATTTTGCTGGTATGACCCAATAGTGGAGGCATTTCGTATTCGGGTTCTTCCTTGCTTTGTTGTGCAATTGAAGTCGTCGCAATATCTTCCTTCTGAAATTATCGTCTGGCTTGCTTAAATATCTCCTTTTTCTTTATGTGCATCGAATTGATTCCTTGGTTCGGTGTTCTTTTTCACCCATTGATTTTGTGCTCGTGCTTGTGGAACAGTTTCATCCCCTGTTTTAGATCCTCCACGAGTAACTATATTAATGTTTCGTCCTTCATCCCTTGCTTCGGCGGAAATCCACTGAACATTCTGGTTGTTTTGATTCCTCTTTTCCTGAATTTTTACTAGTAGTGTCGGACATTCTTCTGTATCATGGTCCGATGCACGACAATACATACAAGTTGTTGGTGGAAGTGGACATTCCCTTGCGTAATGTCCCAGTTTTTTATAATTGTGACACACCATTGGTCCTCTACCTCATCCAAAACCTCCTCTTGCTCATCCTCCACCTCTATAGCCTGCTCTATCTCCTGTCGATGCATTATATTGTGGTGCCTGATTATAATGTGCGGTATTGTACTGAGGTTGTACTGCATTGTACTGTGGCTATGCATTATTGTATGGTTTTTGTGCAGTATTATATTGTTGTTGCGCAGTGTTGTATGGAGCTGGAGCTTGATTAAAATGTGGTGCATCTTGCCCAGTCATTATTTTTGCCTGCACCTTATACACGTCTGATGTTCGTTATCACATCAACTCCATAGTTCTATAATCTTTGTCATCATGGCCCACTGACTTGCAAAAGGTGCAATATGAGCTCTTCGGGACTGTCTAGTATTTTTGCATCATCGTGTAGTGATAAGGGTCATGACCTAGTTTATTATAGACTTCACACCATAGTCCTCTTGTGGGTAATGAGTTTGGCATTCCTACTACCATATACTGCACGAATGTTGGACATTCATTCTTGTGCAGTCCTTCTGTCCTACATGTGGTACACCAAACGGCTTCTTGTTTATCCTTGTTCTTTTTCTGGTTCAGCTGAAACATTAAGTTCTTCAAGTCCTCCTTCAGTTCTTCAATAGCTGGGTTCGTCTATTGATACTGATTTTCTTCCAACTGTAAGGCTTCCTACAGAGCTTCTGTCTGCGTTTGGGACTTCTGTTGTCGCAAAGGGTACTTTAAGTGTGGTAACAGTGAATTGACAAATAAGTGTCTATGATGCATCTCGGTCATGAGATACTTTAACTTTCCCTTCAGTCACTTGAATCTCTGATCAATCTCCCATACATATTCTCCTAGTTTTTGTCTTATTTAGATCATCTCATTCACGTACTGATCCTCTAAGATTGGCTTCTAGAACTCATTTATCAGTAGCTTCTTAATGCCTGTCAGTGTCCTTGTCATCCCAGGGGCACTGTTTGCGTCCAAACTCATGTACCAGCCTAGTGCACGGTCTCTTAGCATAATCGCTAACTGTGCAAGTTTAGTATCTTCATCAATGATCTGTTTTTCTTCCCATATCTTTGTACAAATAAACAAGTGTTTCTCAAGGTATTTTGTTGCTTCTCCTTGAAATTCGGGTAATCTGATGGTGAGATCGTGTCCTGCCATTTTGAATGTTGAACTACTACCCCCGCGTGGTGTATATACTTGACTAGTGTTGCCTGAACTGGCTCCTCCAGTTGATGTTCCTTGTGTGGATGTACTTCCTGTTGTCTGACTTCTTCTAAACTTCGGTTTTCTAAATGGTGTTGTTCTTTTTGGTGTATTAGTCGTACATGGGTTTATGGGTTCCACATTGACATTAATATGGATAATATTTCTACCTTATCTTCCCATTCTTGGGCCTCTCGTCTTCCTCTCATACGTTGTGCGTAGGATTTACTCAATATGCTCCATAGTTTGGAGATCCTCTACCTCTTCCTCATCACATTCCAAGCCTTCCCTTGCAACTACAACTCTCTTCTTTGTATTTACCTTGTATTGGTAGGGTACTCCGCTATGCGTCTTTCCAGCTGTCACCATGATCTGCTTAATCTGGTCGTCGTCCATCATGATCGGGTCCAAGGGTTCTTCCTACTTTCCCTTATCCTTTTCTCCTTCCATTTCTCCTCTTTTGGTCAGTGCTTCCCCCCTTCCCCCATGCATGCATGGAATTTTAGTCGTCTGACTCCCTTGTCATTACACCTTTTTTATATAGCAATATCTTAATCGAAGTATAGAGTGATCGAATGTACCTTCCTCGAGGTCCTTGTTGAAACTCTTGCTCCACTGCGTTGTATGACCTCATTTTGTCTACTGCAAACTCTGTGATAAAACCTACCACAATACTATCAAGCCAAAATTCTACTGTGCGGGTGAACTTGTTGTTCACCTGCTGAAGCTACTCAATCTATACTGGGGTCCACTCTAGTTGTTGAATCCGGTTCATTGTGTGGTTATCCTTCAACCTTAGTATCCACTCCTGCAATAAATGTAGAAAATCATAGAAAAAGACTTCGTGTAAATCAATAAACATGTATTTCTCAAGGTATTTACGAGGTGTTAGTCTAGGGTTTCTATTGTCTTTTTGTGCAAACTCTAGTTCCTTAGTTCTTAGCCAAGTTTTGATATTTTCTTTTGTGGGATTCCATGGCCTCAACATTCCCTCCTAATGGCTCATTGGTCTCTTCCCTAACCTTTTCTTAATCTACTTCTGATAGATCTTTGAGTTATCTTCTCTACTCAATCCTCTCTTGTTCCTACCAACGACAATGTAACCATTTGTTGGTTACTTCTATCCTATACTTTCTAAGTTTATTGGCCCAAGGTTCATGTCTGTTCGGGTTTCCAACAAATCCTCTAAAACTATCAGCTCTCCTGGTAAACTAGAAGGCAACGCAACACATAGAATGCACTGCACAGTCTCACCCGAGATAGCTTTAATGGGTGGTTGTAATACTCAAGTGTTTATAGCCTGGGATTGAGTGGGAAATAAGCTAGCTATATATTGTACCATTATTATGACTAGTCAGTGCAACATACTATTATTCGCGACTTATGGAGTAAATCCATAGGCTTATTCCCTTAATATCGCAAAAGCACTAAACAAGAAATAGAATAACTCATTCATTCAACACAATAATAAATGATTTAGATAATAAGATATGCAAACATTCATCACATAATACAGATGTTACTGTGGTTCACCCCCTCATGGGGATACATCCACAAATATTTGGCTATCAGCTCTTTTATTATATTATGTTTGCATCTATAGCGTCGTGCGCTTACAAATCTTCTCAGTCAGTTAAGATCTATATGAGGTAGACTAGATCGCACCAAGCTCCACAACCTATGATCTAACCCTCAATATCTTCCCTCCCTCATCCTCTCTAGCTCAACATCTTATACAAAATAGGTCTTACAGCAAAACATTACATATCGCATCAACTCATGCATAACTTACAATAGAATAATAGTAATTTGTTGCCAATTGAACTGAACCATGCAAAATCCAACCCCCTATGATACCTACGTATCGTTATTTATACGCTTCTAGCTTCTTAGCCATTTACAATGCATTACCAAAACCCTAACCCTATCATCATTAGGTCTTCCCCCCATGTGTTCGTGTTGTTCTTCCTTCCATTTGTTTCTTTCCCTTGCATGCACGTGTGTTGTTCTTTCTTCCAACTGTCGCTTTGCTCGTGTATGCTTTCTTTCCCAAAAACAACATGATTTTCCACTTTAGCATTTGGCCTTTGGCCTGCCTCCAACAATAGTACAAGTTGATTGGTACAGGTTGGGATAGGTTGCAAGTTGTTTTGACAGAAAAAAACAAAGGGTTTGAGTTTCAAAGGTGAAAATCTTAACTTTCTAAAGGTGTCTGCAGGCTACGGTATAGACAGGTCGCATACATACGCAAGCTACAATATAGACAAGTTGTGTACATATGCGATCTGCAGCATATACAAGTCACGTACCTATTGGTATTTGTTGGTATAGGTTAATTATTGGTACAGGTTGATTACAGGTTATTGGTACAGGTTGGTTACATGTTGTTGGCATGGATTGGTACATGTTTATAGTGGTATATCTCACAGTGACAGTGTAGTAGTGATTTCATCATTTATTTCAGGTTGGAGCCTAAGAACTAGGTGGTTTTAGCCACCTTCTGGTTGTATCCTGATAACATAGGAGGTTGCAGCCTCCTTCTGTTTGTAGCCAAAGAATTGGGGAGTTGGAACTTTCCTTAGGTTGTAGCCTGAGAAACTAGGGTTTTGGAGCCTCCTTCCAGTTGGAGCTGGAGAATTGCAAGTTGGTGCTTCCTTTAATGTAATTCTTAAAGACATAATAAAATCATTCCGTCATTTTCTCCCGCATTTGGTTTCCACATAAAATACTGGTGCACTCTACATTGTGTGGATGTGTCTATTATTGGTTATTATTCATTGATGGATGTTAATGTTATATGATGCAATAACATAATAATGATGAACTAATGTACATTGTTTAATAAGTTAAAGGAATATAAATTGTGGTTAAAAGGATTAATAAGTGGTATAAATTTATCATTATTGATTCACAACCCCCCCGAGTAATCCAACAATTGGTATTACAACAAGTTCCTTCAGGAAACAGTTTAACCACTCGAAGGAGAAATGGAATTTATTGAGAATGGAGTACCCATGTTTGATGTTCAGAGTGGTCTAAAGTATGAGATGTGGAGCATAATAACAAGAACCTGTTTAGAGGCACAAGGATATGAGATTTCGTATTCAGTTGTGATAGGATATAATTCTACAAAGAAAGAAAAGACTACAACTAAGAAGGAGTTAGAGAAGAATAAAAAAATTGCAATGGACTCCATTTTGGAAGGACTATATGATTCAATTAAGGACAAAGGTGGGTAAATGTTCATCAACTAAAGAACTTTGGGATAAGTTACATGATATTTATTCTTCACCCAACATAGAGTCAGTGAATGCCAAAGAAGGTGAAGGTACAGAATATGAATAAATATGTTCATCGTGTCATATAGATTTAGAAGAAGAAGAGTACGTAATTAACATAAGCATGTTTTTTTTCTTTAATTTTGAAAAACGCAGACATCTTGAAATTGAATGCTCTAAAGGTAATGAGATAGAAAATCCAATTGAAATAGAATACAATTATGAAGAAGAACTGATCAGTGCTTTGGATGAACTAAAGAAATAAAGAGAAGAAACCAAGTCACTCAAGAAAGAATTGATGAAGCAAAAGGAAAGTGTTCAAGGTTCTGAAGAAGCTCAACAGGTCATCAATAATTTAAGAGCTCAGCTATAAGAGGCTAGAAGAATTGAAGAAAATATAGAATATCAAAAGCAGTGTTTATAAGACAACATACAAGTACAAAATGAAGAAGCAGAAAAGACAGAAATGATGCTAAAAGATAATCTCAAGGAAAGAACCGATGACTTAAACCAGCTTGAGGAAGAGTTTGGTCAAGAAGAGAGAAGACTCAAAAAAGAAATAGTTACATTGAAAATCCAACTTGAAGAAGCAAAAAGAAGAGAATAAATCATGAAGTCTCAGATAATGAAGAAAGAAGTAGAGGTTGAGAATATTGAAGAAGAATTTGTCACACTAAGAGTCAAAGTCTTCAAGATCAACAAGAATGTTGAAAAGACAGAAACATCCACCTTGGTAGTAGAGAATGAATAGAAGAATTCTAGGTTTCCAAAAAAGAAGAATATATAAAAGAGCAAGAGTTATGCAGAAGTACTCAAAGGAAGGAATCATGGTCAACCAAAATATAAGAAAACTGATAAAGATACATCTTCAAGAAGACCCTCCAAATTCAATCCACAAAGAAGCTTCAATTATGATCATCCAAGGCCAGAATTCAACAGGACTACACCATTCACTCCCGGGTATGTAAATTTATTTTATGGTCATTGTTTTTATTGTACCAAGTTTGGACATAAGGTTGTAGATTACATGGCTTATGGAATAAATGCTCAATAAATAAATTCTTATGTGGCCCCACTTAACATTGAATGTTACAAATCCCAAAACTATGGACACATAGCTTGTGATTGTAGAAGCATGATCGATACTTCCATGAAAGATAACACAGATATCAGATATAAGAAAGTATGGATAAGAAAATAGGAAGAACATGTGAACAAACACTAGGTCCCATAGATCACAATATTGGAAATAACACGAGATGAAGACAAATCTACAAATAAAAAGGAAATTGTCAAATACAAAAAGGTTTGGAAAATAAATGAAGGAAAACAAGGACATGTAAGTAAGGAATAGGTTCAAGAGATTGTACTTTTAGGAATTGTATTACAAGATGAATCCACAGAAAGAAAGAAATAAGTCAGAGTTCAGAAATATGTTGGGTCTACCAACGAAGATGATGATGAATCTTCATCCAAGAGGATATTTTTTTGAGCCATCCATCTTGGAGACTCCCAACAAATATGTATGTTGAATAGGGGGAGTCTAGATAGGAGCTCTATAAATCAAAGATTTATCTTTTGAGCTGTTTGAAGTATGTTTGATAGAAGAAGTACAAAATGGCATATTGATTGATTGAGAAAGTAGTGTTCCCACACAGGTGTCAGTTGGAAGTTACACAGGGATAAGTATATGGTTGTATTCAGGAAGTGGTATCATCGGTAAAGGTTTTTACATACATGTAGAGTTTGGTATGTATATATAGAAGATAAATGGACATATTTAATGATCATTTGCAGCCGAGAAGACTTCAGAATAGTACTGTGACATATGGGTCATCATTATGGACAGTTGATTAGCGAATTCATAGACAATATGGACTGATATGGATTAGCAACTTTGGACAGATATATGACAGTGGATGGGAGCATGGATTCAAATATTGGGTTCACATATTTGTTCAAAGAGTGGTTCAAAAATTGGCTCAGAGATAAAGGAACACTACCATAATGGATGATAATGATACATGAATATTTGATTTCTTATTCTTGAATTCTTTTCATATATGTCAGTTTATTACACAGGGAAGCACCAATGGACAAAAACTCCAAAAGGAATTAGGTTCAGGAAGACGTATATTGATCTACACAGCAACATGCAGAGAAGTAAAAGGAAGAGAAACACAAGAAATAAGACAGGTAAAATGATCATTCAGATAACGTTGTAGACAGAAAGAGCATAGGGGCGTGATTCTAGAGGGAGTGATGGTCACAAAGGAATCATCAGTGATACCCTTTATCAAAGGGGAAGATATCATTCATATGAAGGGAGAGAGAGTAAACAAAGGATTAGAAACATAGTGAAATATTAAAGGCATTTAGATGAGTGGAGAAGCCCCAAGGAGATTTCAGTCAGGGAGAGCAGCCCCAAAGGGAGATACCCTTTACCATTGATGTCAAAGGGTGAGAGATAGAAACATTGATGAGGTGTATGAGCATGAATTTTATCATGACTAAGTATTTCCATCAATGTTGGTGTTTCCATCAATGTCAATGGGGGAGATTATCGTACAATTGGCTTAGGTTGATGGACAGTTGGTTTGGGTTTTTGATTTTCATTGATTTCGACCCTTAGAGAGTGATATTGTAGATTGATGTCAACCCTTATAGATTGATGTCAACCCTTGGAGAAGTTTGGTAGTGAATTTTGATAGCACAAGGTATGGGTAAGGGACCCAAGTTTGTTTTAGGTTTAAATGCATGAATATCAGTGAATATGTAGGTAAGACTATTCTATATGGATTGTACATGTCATTCCATTTCCAGTGATATGTGGAACATCACATAACTCCTCATGGTTAGATATTTATGGCCATGTAAAGTTGGAGAACCCTCATGAGTTATCTCTCCCAAATACATTCTCTCCAACTGTAAATTCCCTATGTTCCTTTCCTTTTTTAGCATAATTTTTCTACCTATCTTGTGAATTCTTTAGATTCTAATTTATCTTTACCATCTACTCTTCCATTTCTCTTAGAAATTATGGCCCAATAACGGATCTCTATGTTCAATTATCCCAACTCTCTAGCATGTTGCATTTTATTCCATGCAAGGATTCAAATGGTATCATCTTGAATGATGCCTAGTACCCATTGGTATAAGAAAACTAAACCAAATGAAGATAGTCTTCCCACTTGGAAGGTTGATCCATTACATACATTCTTATCATATCTTCAATTATTTGGTTGACCCTCTATGTCTTCCCATCTAATTCTAGATGATATGTTGTGATGAAATTTATATTTTTGAAAATCCTTTAAAAAACCTTTTGAGGGGTCATAAATCCCTTTAACTCAACATTAGGAACCAAACCTGCCACCGAGGCCCAATTAGACTCTGCAATGTTTAATAGTGGAATTGTTCTCCAGATCTTGTGATCTAGCCAAATAATCAACGGGCTTTATGTTTTCTAGTGAAATCTTCTCCTTCAGTTCAAATGTTCTCTTTTTGTATTTTCTCTTATAGGTGGGACCGATACAAGATAAGAGCCGGTATAAACCAACTGAGTAACAAGGTGGGAAAAATTAACTACTGGAGAAGGCTGAGCTTGGGACAACCATTTCACTATAGCATGCATAAAATGATTCTCTACCACAGGCCTAGTACTAATACATTAACCTACTAGTGTTCCAATTATTGGTTGAGATACAATTTATCAGAATCAAACACTCATGCAATAAACAATGGCAAGAAAAATAGTTTACTTAATTCCAATCATATATCACATATTAACACAATGATTTACTTTTCAT
>JASDQU010028518.1:0-14752 GCA_032191745.1 Picea mariana
ATGGCTTTGGCTAGGAAGAGGCATGAGTTGGCCTGATGCCAGGTAAACCTGTATGGTGCATTTTAGGGTTATAACACCATTGCTAAAACAAAAACTAGCAATAAAAATGATGAACCTGGTATACACGCGAAATTGTCATTAGATTGGCCCCGGGGGGAGAGTGATAGGCTTCTTTGTTCTGGCTCCAGTCAGAGGTACCACTTCAACGTGGTTTCCACTTGCGTCCATATGCAGAGAGAGGTGTTGGTCCAAAATCTCGAGGAAATATTTGGGATATGAGACCTCACTTATTAACTCAAAAATTATCTATTGAAGCATGCTTAGGGAATTGAGTATTCGCTACGAGTTCCCATCCTCTGATGGGAATGGAATTCCAGAGGATAATTCCCCATGGGCTCGGCTAGAGTTCCCTTGAGGGGACCCTTGTGGAGGATTGGTTGAAGAAGGTGAGCTTGAGAGAGATTTTGGAGCAAAACCCAGTGAATTCCCATGGAAATCAAGCCATTCGATCTTGCATCCCCATCATGTCGAAGTTTTTCCACTGTCTTTCTTGTACTTAGATGCTGACCTAGGGATAAAAAATATATCTTATAGTGTGAAGCACAATAAGGTTGTGTAGGACTTCATGATTGTATAGAGTGTCGCAGGCTAATAATCCCCCCCTCAATCATAAATATGAGTAATAATACCAACAAGATAATAATAATTGGTATGATCTCCAATTCTTCAATTTGAAACCCCTAATCTAAGTATTAATGAAGAACTGCTTGAAAAAACACCAAATTTGGATGTTGAAAACTCATAGAATCTGAAAATTCCCACTGTGTAAACTTGTGAGATATAACACCTATAATTGTTCAATGACATGAACTCAAATATATGATTTGAGAGACTTATTCACATATTCCACCTGACCATTCACTTGTGGGTAGTAGGGTGATGAATGTTCTTGCCTCAACCCAAGCTCCGATGTTAACTCGGACATCATTTTATTTTGGAAGTGACTTCCATGGTCAGCAAAAATCTCCTTCAGGATGTCGAACCTTGCTACTATTTGGTTAAAAATGAAAAGAGTTGTTGTTTCTCCGTCATTGTTAAACGTTGGCATAGCCTTGAACCACTTTGTGAAGTAGTCTACCTCTACGATGATATAATGATGCCCCTTGTCTGAAGCTGGGTGGCATGTAGTCAAATTAATCCCCCACTTAGTGAAGGGACCAACAACGATGATGGAAAACATGGGAGCAGTATATCCCTCATATTTTGAAAGAAGATCTAACACGGGTGGCACTTCTTGACCGACTCAACGCAATCTTTGATTAATGTAGACCAAAAGTAACCGACACCTAGAATCTTTTGGGTTATTTCCAACCCAAAACAATGACTACCACATGCTCCAGTGTGGAATTCATTCAGAATGAGCTCTGCCTCCTCGTGTATAAGATATCGGAGAAGAATGCAATCTACACCTCGATGATACAAAGTGTCATTGAGTATGAGATGGTTTCATGCCTAATGGTGAAATCGTCGACGCTCATCACGGGAAGTAGAAGTATGGAATTCAGAGTCCAAAGATAGACTAGAATATCTCCATACCAGGGGTATGAAGATGCGATCATAAAAAGATCTCCTTTGATAGGCAATTCTTTGGGTGTAACATCATTTGATTCGACTGAAAGTTCCGAAATAAGTTCTGCAAAGACCAACAAATTTTTGGGTTTCGCGGAAAAAAAATCCAAGTCAAATTCCTCGAGGATTACAATCCATCTACTGATATTTCCACCAATGACCTATCATGTCAACACATATTGAAAGGGATTCACAACGTCAATGACGGTGGTCTTGTGAAGCAGAATGTAATGACGAAATCGTTGGATAGCATGCACTTCTGCCAAAGCAATCTTCTCAACATGGGAATATTTGAGTTCCAGTACTACCAGGCCTTGGATCAAGTAATAAATAACATGCTCCTTGAGCAGATCATCCTCTTGAACCAAGACCATGCCGATGGTCAACTCTGATGTGGCCAAGTACAACAAGAAATATCTATTATAATCGAGAGGCTGGAGCAGAGGAGCATACATAAGGGCACGTTTCAATGCTTCAAAAGAGCGCTCATAAGATTCATCCCAATAGAAGGGGACTCCCTTTTTCAATAGACGCATGAACCCTTTAGTGATCTCGGTGTAGTTTGCGACAAAACACCGAAGAAAGTTTTCTTTCCCATGTAAGCTCTGAAGTTGGGGTATTGTGCACAGAGGAGGCAACTGAACTATCACCTCAACCTTAAGAGGATCAACCATGATCCCTGTTTTCGAAACAATGAAACCGAAGAGATGACCCAATGTCATGCAAAAACTACATTTGTTAGGATTCAAGCGAATCTGATCATAGCGACATCGTTCGAAGATTAGTCAGAGATGTGTGGGATGATCAGATCTCTTGTGAGAGTGTGATGCTATATCATCAAGATAAGCATCGAAAATATGTCTAAGGTCGTGGAAAAAAAAGACATGGCCCACTGAAAAGTGGATCCATCATTCTTCAGGACAAAAGGAATATTACGATACGCAAATGTGCCCCAAGGACAAATAAAAGTTGTTTTATGATGGTCTTCGGGTTTGATCTAAATCTGGTTATATTCTGAAAAAACATCCATGAATGAAAAGACCTCACAACCTGCACATTCATCGACAATATGATCGATGAATGGGGTGGGAAAATTATCTTTTGGACATGCCTTGTTCAAGTCATGGAAGTCCATGCACACAGGAATCGTACCTTGTTTTTTGTTAATCAGAACGGGATTTGACACCGATTCTGTCAATTGTACGGGGTAGATAAAACCATATTTAAGAAATTTCTCTACTTCAGCCTTAATTGTTTCCGCTTTTCGAGGATTCACTGGATGAAGCTTCTGTCGGATCCTCTTGGCGTCAGGATAATTCGTTATCTCATGTTCAACGATTCTTGGATCAATGCTTGACATTTCCTCGTAAGACTAGGAAAAAATGTCATGGAATTCCTTAAATAACTCTATATAAATTTGAATATCTTTGGGGGAGTAGTACGTTCCGACGAAAACATTCTCCATGATGCCAGGGGTTCTGGAGATATCTATACGGATCATTTCAGTGATATCTCCATATTACCCTCTATTTAAACTGTGTGCGTTACCAAAGGATTAATAGGACAAGACCCATTTCCAGTCATAGTCAAAACAAATTCACCTGCCTCTATTCTTATTAACTCTGGGAGGAAGTATGATCTATGATGGAGATCATCCTAGGGTCTGTTTGGACCAGTCAATGCCTCGAGAATCAAATCATCCGAGGGAAAGACTAGGTCTAAAGAATCTGTAGTGGCAAGGGAACCTTGAGCCCAAATAGGCTCAAGAACTGGATCTAACTCCTGTGCGGGAGTAGGATCGGGGTCGGCCGAAGCTTACTGGACAACGTTGTATGAAAATTCTACCGCGGACAAGGGAATGGCCATGCTAGAATTCCCCATCCCTTCCATCGAGGCCGGTGAGGAATGAAGAGTCCACGGATCGTGAAAGTAAGTCATTCGGAACGATGAAATTTGAAAAGTTTCATCCCTAGGCTGGTCAGGGGCAGTCGATATAAGCTTGACATCGCTAGAAGGAGGTGGGTAATCAAAATTACCCATCAATGATGGGCACAAACAAACCCCTACGTTGACAGTGTCGGGATGAGGGTTATTAATCATCGGGACCATGGATTCTCCCGATGAAGGGCCAGGACGGAAGAAGGACAACTGGTCAATGGTCACGATTCGGCCCTCATGTGGAAACAACAAGACCCAAAAAAATGTAGCAACCACTGCATGCATTGCATAGGTCCAACTCCTTCCTAACAAAAGTTTGTAGTCGAGAGGTGCATCGACCACTTCAACTTTGACGCACACAGTCTTCCCTCCTATCTGCATGGGGAAAGAAGGAATGATCCCATTTGGTCTGAATGGACGAATGTCGAATGTCATAAGCAATGTAGGTGACAGAGACAAAATGGGTTGGTTAATGGCCTTCCAACACACCAATGAAATCACACAAGTCAAGCCTCCCTCATCAACCACCATACAGAAGATATTTCAAGTAAAATATCTCATGGTGTAAGCCACTACTATTTGAAATGCAACGTGGTAAGGAAGACAAGGTTTCAAGTCGGTTGGATCAGGAACAATCACTCCCAGGTTACAAGTCTCTATAGATCCTAGAGTGGATAACAGAGCCTTTCTCTGTGAAGGGAAGCTCTAGAGGACCTCCAAAGTGGACATCATGCAAGGGGCTTGTGCCAAATCTTCCACAATAGAGTAGTTCTAGGAAGCCCTTGTGTTCGGATTATGAGAAGATTTATTGAATGCACCTTTACGGATGTGTGTCATTGTTTCGCCCATCGTCTTCTCAATCTGGAGAGGAACTAGTGGGTTTGTGGCTTATTTACCCTTTTTGGCAGATTCTGGCATTCCATAATCTCAGGACCTGGTCTCTATATGAGCGTCACCTTTTAACATGTAAACATTCACGACCAAGGTATTACCAGTAGACATGGGGGATCCCTGACTACCCCCTTCTGTGCTTGAAGTTGTTGAGGCTTGAGCCATGTTTTTCCCATGTGGAAATGGGTTCGTCGGCACAGAAGGTTTTTGCTGTGCCAGTAGCTTCTGGGCCTCTGCAAGTCAAAAGCACAGGTGAGTGAGGTGGTCCTCTGTGCAAAGGTTACATGGATACTTCAACTTTCTCTTCTCTGTTTTTCCTCCACCAACATTTGTATTAGCCTTTTTGTCCCCTTTACCCTTCTTGTTACGTTGTTTCTTCTTTCCTTCAGGATATTGGTTGGCCTTTAGGTTCGTCGAGTGAATATTGTGAACAACCAAACTGGAGGTTGGGATGACTGTCGTCTATTGTATCGACAATTGTTGCAATTGTTTTGATAACAGATCAGTGGAATTTCCTTATGCTGAGCCCACTATACCATCGACGTGTGGTCCAGACTTTTGTTTGGCCTTGTTGAGAATGGATCGTGTCACATCTGGAAAAATCTCATAGAGTAAGACAGACTGAGAGTAAATCAGTTTGAGCTATTGTGCTCTCACTATCGTCTCCTCCTCTTAAAACACTCCCAAAGTTGCAACATCCTTGGATACAACTGGTACCAAGGATTTTAGGAACCACTCTAGCAGGAAAGCTGGTGGGACCTATACCTTAATCAATCTCTTTTGTTGCTTCCATTCTCGGATGTGATCAAAGATATGATCGGCCTTAGTCTACTCAAATTTGGCCAATAGTTCGGTGCTGACATCGTATCTCACGAGTAGCTGGAAATGGTTTGGGAAAACCATCACCAGGTCATTAAAGTAAGAATACCTTGAGAAGTCGAGCTCAATATACCATTTCACGGCACCCTCGATAAGAGTGCATTGAAACTAGCACAAATGTACGAAGTCGTCTTGCAGCGAGTTGGACAAGCACCATAAGTGGAAAGTTGTCACGTGATCCCCTGGGTCTTTGCCAGGCTTGCCTTCGAATTTTGGAATATTCGAGGGAAACTTAGTCTGCATAGGGGGCCAACATGGATCATGATAAATTGAGTCGTTAAGCAACCTTGAAAAGTTTGATAGATGTAGCGTTGCCATAAATGATAGTTTGGGTTGTATAATATGTACAGGAAAAAGGGGGCCTAGAGTTTGAATGGCACCATGTTTCCAGGAAAATTTGGGCTAATGGCTAGGGTTATGGTAGAAACTATGACCTTGACTAGTGTACAAAAACTATGTTTGCTGGGAAATCATCGGTTGACTCCCATAATTGGACGACATGGGTTGGGCGGGGATTTCTCCCTTCGTTGCGTTCCAAGGATTTTGGAAGGGGATGCCCCCAGCTGATCCAACGGGCATAGGTATTGAGCCCTGCCTGGGGTTCCATTGACCATGGAAGGGGTTTCCCCCGACCAACATTCTTGTGAAGGAATTGATCTCCGCCAAGGATTCCAAACTCCTTGTGAGGAGAAAACTCTTGTACTTTCCCCCTGTGTAGGAATAGTATCCTGCACAAGATTCTGTTTTCCAAAACTAGGGTTTCCCCCAACCGAGACGGTAGCCGAAGAAAAGGTGTTATTACCAAACGCATCGAAAAAAGAGAATGACATGGATCCCACTGGCATAGTTTAATACAAATGTCCTAAACTGCCTGCTCTAAACAAGCTGTAGTTAACATTCAACCTGATGGGTTGCTGGAAAGCACCACCGAGAAAGGGGGACGGATGAGGTATATGACCCCCACCGTAAGGGATAGAATTGAAGGGGACTGAAGTGACCCCAATAGACCCTTGCACGGGAACATTTGAGCTCCCTGCTCCTAGACACGTGGTCTATAAGGTGGAGTAGGTAAGGACTGAGCTCGAATCGAAGCCAAGCATCTCATATGAAAATGGAGGGTTTGTCGCACTCTACGTAAACGGAGTAGTAGTCGCTGGTGATGACGATATCAAACCACTTCCTGAAGTAGAGGGAGTCGAGACCACTGTGGTCTGAATCGATGAAGGTGGGTTAGGAGGCAACATACCCCCTGTGGTAGTTTTTGAAATTACTGAGACAACTAAGAGGGGGGGTGAATCAGTTGTTACTGTGCTTAAACAATTTTAAGTCTATTGAACCATTTTTAATCTTTCTCCAAGTGACCATCAATATTATACAACATATGGACAACATAAATAATGAGCATTAGTCACACATAAGATATATACAGAGACAAATTTTNTCATCTATGTTTGAGCACCAACTCAAAGTGAGGCTACTACCTCTGTTTCACAAGATCCAACTTGTTGAGAGCACCAACTCTCTGGTTTATCCAACACCCACTAGAAGGAAGCACCAACTCCCTGAGTGTTCCAGCACCAAATTGAGGGAAGCAACTAGTTCCACTTATACAAGCACCAACTTGCATACAAAAAACTCTGTGTTTTCCCAAGCACCACCCGGCCACCCTGTTTTCTAGCCACAACTAGATGGAAGCTACAAATCCCAATATTCAAGCATCAACTTGAATATCAGAGGACCACAGTCCTCCCTAGCACCACCCTACCTCCCTGTTTATAAGTAAAATTATTGAATGACCAACAACGTAGGTGTTTCAATTCTTACCACTTCTCTTATGTCCTACAATTCTTTTATGCTTCTATCTATTTTGCAATTCTTCTATACTTCAAGTTGTTCTGCAATTCTGCTCTTGCTTCTGTCTTTTCAGCATCTGTTACTCATCTCTAAGTTTTATCTCACACTACGCATACTGTCAGTCTCACACTGTGCATACTGTAATTTTCCCTTTCTTACAGTTCAACTCATTTTTCATTCAGAACAACCAACAATAAACAGTCACTACGTCTTTCTTTTATGCACTACACACAACTTCAGTTACACCTCGAATGTCTAGGACAACAACGCTTCAACCACTTAATCGCCAACCATCCAAGAACCATGATTCGGTTCTACTAACTGAATCGTAACTGAACAGTTAATCGTAAAGATCAATAGTATCCCTTTGATCAAATTTCCATTTAACAAGCATCGTTGGATTAAATCTGCAAGGTCTTGCGTTTATCCCATATGCCCACTGGCTGTGACCATGGGCCTAATCAAAATGCCTTTCACATTTTTCATTTCGTCAATCCTGTGTCGAAGGGTCTCGACGCTCCAAGTTGCGATCCTCGAAATGGAGCTTAGCTCTACTAGCTCCTCCCTCTCACATGACCATCGACAGTGACCACAACCTACACCAAAAGGTGTTTCGCATTTCGTGAACTTATGAGCTTCATCGAGCCTGATCAACGGTAGAGATCTCCAATGATCCAATAGTCTAGATCTCATCACAATCTAACGTTTTGATATTCCTGTGATGAAGGGTCTCGACACTCCAAGTTTTGATCCCCGAAATGGAGCTTTGCAATTAGCTCCTTCCATTAAGCCTTCGACATTGTGACTTTGTCTATGACCATGGGCTAGACCTTATTGCGATTTTTCATATCACGAGTTGCAAGGTTAGAGCATTTCCTTCCTTTGACTTTCCAGTTAGCGAAATGTTAATCCCTTGCCACATGTCCCTCTTGGATCAACGATCAAGATCTTATCATGATTTCACAACTTCATGGGCCTTCGTCATGCCTGATCAATGACCCATGATCTCCCTTTGATCAATGACTCAGATTAAGTCGTGGTTTCTTATTTCGTGATTTCATAGGATAGAGCACCTTCTTTCTTTGACTTTCCAGTCAGGGAAATGTCAATCGCTCGCCATGTGTCCTCTACATCCAACGTTCCACAACATACCTCGATCCAAAGGTCTGGATCAATTCTTGGGATTTCGCATATGCGTTGACTCCTCCAATGTGTAGGTCAACAAAATTCTAGTCGCTTGCCACGTGTCCTTCTTGAAGATGGATGGTCCTCCTGCTTTCAGGATTTTGTAGGCTCACTTCATCTTGAACATAAAGACCATGCTCCTTCTTATGGATCCAACGACAGTCGGTCTTCAGGCTCAAATCTGATGTTTGAGATATATTCTCTTCTACTGTGTTCTCCTCCTATCTGAATTTAGATTTGACGGTCATCAAGAATTATGAATGGGATCCAATGATCACTGTTGATCTGGTCATTTCCATGCCATTCTCATTGTGCTACTGATCGTGCTGATCTTTGACATCAATGACATCACCATCAATGAAAAACACGCATACTCTACCTCTATCTGAAAAGATGCCAACAGTAGTAGTCGAAACGAGAGTATGAGGACTCCCGGACAAAGTAGCAACATTTTCTTCGATAGTTGCTTCTAAGATTATCTGACACTTGTAAGGTGTCACATTTGGAGGGAGAACTTGTACTAAGATTGGCACCGACAAGTTAGTGATCGAAGGGTTGGCTGGACTGAGAGATTCCTCTCCAAGGCTAGAAACAGTAGGTTCCTCTGGAGTCAAGTAATCTCCTCTCAAAGCTGGCTCAGGCACAGTTTCCTGCGGCCCGGTTGCTTCGAATGACCCTTGTTGGTCAAGTCTTCACTGTAACGGTGGCGGTAGTGGCTCTAATGCAATCGACGGTAGGCCTTCGCGATTGGTGGAGCTCTTGATCTTCCACTTTGTGAAAATATCAACGACATAATGAGGCTTTAACTATCGTTTAAAACCAAGAACACACTAGAAAAAATTCCTATAAGATAAATCAAGCAAACTACTATCTAGTAAGAAGAACAATTACGCTAGCCAACACTAGAGAAACTTACAAGTGCAAGTGAAAATCGAACACGGAAGCACCCTCTGGGTATACTCTGCAAAGTGTGACCCGATGTCTGCACTAGGTACCGTGGTATATCCCCGTAGTCACCTGTGTAAGTCCATATAATATAGGAAACTGATTTTCCAGCTCACAAACAGTCACCAGGCAGGTACAGTCAACAGTTGGGTGGACCACAATGAGCAGGATAAAAAGTCTGAAACCTACCGCGGGTATCGAAGGCAAGTGGTCCAGAAGACAACAGAGGATCTCGAACGAATTCAAGGTCCACGAAGCTACATAGAAAAATGCAGGAGATAATATTCCCATGATAGATCCTCAATATGTGTTCTCCACTACATTTAGTTTGTCTTTGGAGGGGTTATCTCTTCTTCCTTTCCTCACGCAACCTCGTGTTTATCCCCTGTGTTAGAGGGGGGTACCAGATAACTTTTACGTCACTAGACTTTACCACTCCCTAGCTCTGACTCCAATGTTTTTTTAACGGCCTTGAAGAGTTTCCTCTCCAACCTAATTCAAGGCCCTAACCCTAAACTAGTTGGTTGAACCTATAAACATAAAATTCTACTTAATTTTAGATTTAGCGCTCATTTTAATGGTTTGATTAAATCAAAGGATATGACGATGAAACTAGTGATGTTATTAGAGATGAAAAGAGAAGAAAAATATGAAACTCTGAAAGCAAAATTACTTCTAGTCAAAAGTAAAGATTTACAACTAACTCTTTGTAACAAACTTTTCTTTAACTAACTTTTTCCAAGATCTTTAAAAAGAAGACCTAAAACGAAATTTCGCTTGAATACAAGCTACTTAAGTTTCAAGAAATCAGTAAAGAAGTTAAAAAATGAACTATTTTTCCTTTCTAGTAAAATAACTAACTCCAACTACTTTACCAAACTGGAAATGGTTTTTTTTTTTTAAATTGCTTCAAGTAGAAAAACTGAAAATAAATCTTTTTTTCTATTTTTTCGAAGCAAATGAAAGGGGTAAAAAGAACAACCAAACAAGATCGAAACAAATCTTTGGTCCATTGCTGATCGCAGAGAATCACTAAAGAAACCAAACAAGCAAATCAATAATTCAAATACTTGCTTAAAACCCTTTCAGAAGTAAACACAAGAAACTTCAAAAAGACAAGTAAAATAAATTCTAACCCAAGCTATGGCTGTAAAAACAGAGACTCTGAACTCTGTCAAGAAACCCTGTGAAGTATAAACCTCAATCAGAAAAGAGGTTGGCTACCTCTTTTTTTTCTTAATTCTTGAACCAGATACACTAGTGTTTCTTCAGCAGCCTGCATATGTACGCGGGTTGTTTACTAATCAGAGCGCGTATGTACGCCAGTTGTTTACTGATCAGAGCATGTATGTACGCAGGCTGACCCAAAGCAGGGCGCGTACATCTCTGTACTTCCTTAAAAAATAAAGAAAAAGGACAGTCTTATATGGTAGGGAGAACTGGTATGGCACCTAAAGGTGACCAGAATCCCTTAAAAGACTCAGAAGACTCAAAAAAAACTCGAAAGGCATAAAAACCAATCAGACAACCCAAAATCCCCTAAAACCCTAGAGGCTGCAATAACTTGGGCAAGGAGGGGATGTGAAACGGGCATAGTTTCACTATTCTTATGTTTAGATGTAAAATGAGACCCCAACATCTCCTTTTATGTGACAAAAGGATGATTATTTGGTTGGGTGACAAGCTATAGGTGGTGGATTAGTTGGGAAACTCCCCAATAGCCCGTAATCTCAACCAATTCCTTGCAACTTTTTTTTTTCAACTTTTGCAAGTATACGCGGGTTGTAATGGTGCAACATGCGTATGTACGCGAGCTGTAGTGGTGCATCAAGCGTATGTACGTGGGAAGTAGTTGTGCAGGTGTTGGTCTCTAAAGATGTCCTAAAATATAACCTCTATGCATCATCTAAAGGTAGGCGCTGTAACAAGTGTTTTACTTTTCTCCTACGTAGGTTCTTACCTTTCGTTTTCAATACCCGTCCTCCAGAGATGCAACCCCTGCAAAGGGACAACAATCGTAACAAAAGGAACAACAATTGTCCTGTTCAAATGAACAAAACTACTTGCAAAAGGAACAACAATAGTTTCGTTCAAATGAACAACACAACTTGCAAAAGAAACAACAATCGTGACAAGGGAACGACAGTCGTTATATTGGGTCGAACTAATGTTGTATTAATTGAGTTGTAGTACTTGCCCAACTATTTAATTTGTCAACCCGGGGTTTAAACTGACGAAGCACACACAAAGTATATGCAATATTGAAGCAGAACTAATCTAATCTAATGTTTAAGCTATGACTGAAATTGAATCATTAATCTAACACACAACTGAAATAGAATCATTAATCTAGCACACGACTGGAATTGAATCATTAATCTAACACACGATTGGAATTTAAATTAATCTAGGAAAGGGAAATTGTGTAAATGCAATTAATCTAGAAATGGAGAACTACATGAAGGAAAAGCAGATACAACAAGTGAAGAGTTAAATGGCATAACAACATATGAGAGCTCTCACCAATGAAACAATCTTATATTACAATAATCAAATCAATCTTCATAAAAGAATAATGAAAGCATGAAAACCAGAACCATGAATCAAAGCTAAGAATCCCTTCCTCTTTCGAATCCTAATGAATACTCTAATTCATCACCCCTCATGAAGAGAGAGAACTCTCTTTTATACATGAGAGCCTTGAAGATAAGATAACCATCTCATTATTACAGATACACTTTTCTCTCAACCTATTTCCCATTATTACAACATATAATCCCTTCAAATCCTCACACATATCTCTCATATATATTGGATAAGATATTCCAACCAAATATCCATGATCTTCTCTTTGGAATGGGCTTGAATTATCTCCTCAAATATTGAAATGGTGGAGGAAGTATTCGAGAAGTCCTTTTGAATTATTACTTCTCATATTCTTACACATTACAAAGCTCGCACATATTTGAGATATATATGAAAACATGTCAATTTTCTAACATTTAATCACAAATTCCCTTTTAATACTAAAATGAATAAAGTGGAAAATAATAAGGTGAAACCCAAGTATATTTATGAAATGATATCATGAAAGGTTAATGGGGCGATGAAATGTGAAGAATGATGAAGGGAAAGTTGGATGAAAATAAGACATTTTTGAGCCCCAACATGCCCCCCAACTTAACTTGTTGCATGTCCTCATGCAACCATGCATGGATCTTCTCAAGAAATTTTGGCATCTAAATGTTGGCTTTGAGTGATGATAATGAATGTTTCCGAGATGGGATTTACATGAGTAACAACTGACATTTTCTTATGGTTGGTTCTTGTGTGACAACCATTAATATAAAGAATGTTGGTTCTTGTGTTAACAACATTCATTTTGTTATTTGTTCTCTTGCTATTATGATAATAATTTGCCCATATTCTTACTGGAAAATATATGCTATCAATGTGCATAAGGAAACATCACTGAGTATAAGAAAGCCCTTTTTCATATTTTTGATTCATGCCAATATGTATAACAATGCTTATGAAGCAAAGTGAAATAGAGTATCGTTGGAAAAGAAATTTTGGAAAAGAAATGTTCATAAATGGCAAATGAGACGAAAAATGGAATGATGGTGGTGGAAAAGTGGAGTTATGATAGTGAATAATGTCCCCTACCCCCCAACTGAACTTGTTGCATGTTCTCATGCAACGTGGCATAAGTCATATAAGTGAAAAGGAAAGGGAATTGGGTGAGGGGATTTTCCAAATTATTCATTGCTAGTAGTTGAGGAATTACATGATTAAAGTTTAGAAAATAACATACCTCCACTTACCCAAAATGTTGATGAACTATGCAATAGGAATATGGCTAATGCGGCTGCTAGAGCATGGAAGATGTCATTGTTGCATGATCATATGGAAAGTGACCGCTGCTGTAGCTGCGACTGCTGTCTACTAGATCATAGAATGTGAAATGGAGGAATCTTAAGTGTTGCTGAATGAATCATAGAAAAGAAGAAGTATGAAAGTGGAATTGTGGTACTCGCGTATGGCTGAAATAATGCTGCTGTAACTGCTCAGAGAGTCACGAAAGTGTATAGTCTTCACCCGCTGCTAAAACTGATGGTACAATTCTAATCATGTGAATGAATGTGTCGATGTCGAGCATGAAAAGAAGTCATTGGATTATCGACCAATGATGAATGTCGTTAACCAATGCGAGGCAACTCATCATTGATGTCAATGAGTGCCAAGGTACCTGAGTACATATTGCGAAGTGTGAATGAATGAGCTGATGTCGAGCCACTTGCAAGATTTGAAGATCAAGGGACATTGATGTATTCCCATGATTGTCAGCGAGAGAACTTACCATTAAGGCATGGAAGACTCCAGGTACTAAAAAATGGACTCTAGTCTATATCTTAGATAAGGTGTTGAAGTCGATGGGGCAAGACTTGTTGAAAGGTGGGCCTTAAGGAATCCCACATCAGTCAATGCGAGTTCTGATAAAAAGAGTGGTAGGACTATAAATGAAAAGATCTCAGCAGTAACAGTGTTGATGGCAAGGCAATGTAGTCATGGAAAGGGAGCTGGATAGTTTTATTGACAAAGAAAACTGAACTGAAAAAGCTAAAGAGATGTATACGACTCAAAAAGATAGGCATGTGCAAAGTCATGAAGGATAATTCAATGGAAGATGGGCTTCAACACAAGGATGACAAATCTGATTTGAAGGAGAATTGGGAAGAAAGAATCCATGACGCAAAATGGTTTGATGAATGGTCGTTGTGTAATAGAAAACACCATGATGTGTAAAACGAGAATCATCTCCGTCAAGCAGTCAATAAGGCATGTCTTTTTCAAAAGTTTTTGTGATTTTTGAAAATCACTTTAGTAGCAAGATGCGATCGGTCGTGCGCTTGAAAAAAACTTAGTACAAATCCTGGATGAAAACTTGTGAGATGTTCGAAGAAAAAAAGAACATGCAGAAAGAAGGACAAATGCGACAAAGTAAATATAAATAAAATGTGGTTTTATACCTCTTGTCGTGGGCGTTGCGCGCGTGCTTGTTTCATTGTTGATTGCTTGCTTAGCGTAAAATCGCAAAAACATGTGTTCATATTGTTTCAAGGAATTTATAAAAAAGGTCCATTTGCAATTTATTTGTCTTTGTTTGGTTTTATTTTTATAATTTGTTTATAATTTTTATTTTTAATCTTCATTTTATTTATATATTTTTATAATAAAACAAAAGAAATAAAAACAAACTTTTATAATAAACAAACAATATATGTTTTTATTAAAAAAAAGGAAATAAAACAAACAATTTTTTTTTTGTTATTATAATTGTTTTATAATAAAACAAACAAAAAATTATTTTTATGATGGTTTTATATTTTATAATAAAACAAGGCAGATAAAATGAAATTCTTTAAAACTA
>JASDQU010028518.1:18159-29181 GCA_032191745.1 Picea mariana
CATGAGGAGTCTCCTCTCACGAGCTTCTATGTCCCCTTACCAACATGTCTAGATCACACTTACTGAAATTGAAACTAATCTTGCAGAAATTGAAATTACTTCTACCTAGTTGGTAAGGAGAACATGAGGAGTCTCCTCTCACGAGATTTTATGTCCCCTTACCAACACGTCTAGATCACACTTGCATGAATTATAATGAAAAAGAAACTAATACCTCAATCATCGTTCTTCCCCGACAACGACGCTAAAATGTTGGGCTCTAAAGATGTCCTAAAATATAACCTCTATGCATCATCCAAAGGTAGGCACTGGCACAAGTGTTTTACTTGTTGCCTACGTAGGTTCTTACCTTCTGTTTTTAATACCCATCCTCCAGAGATGCAACCCCTGCAAAGGGACAACAATCTTAAAAAAAGGAACAACAATTGTTCCATTCAAATGAACAACACTACTTGCAAAAGGAACAACAATCGTGACAAGGGAACGATAGTCGTTATATTGGGCTGAACTAATGTTGTATTAATTGAGTTGTAGTACTTGCCCAACTATTTAATTTGTCAACCCGGGGTTCGTAAGCTGATGAAGCATACGCAAAGTATATACAAGATTGAAGAGGAATTAATCTAATCTAATGTTTAAGCTACAATTGAAATTGAATCATTAATCTAACACATGACTAAAATAGGATCATTAATCTAACACACAACTGAAATAGAATCATTAATCTAACACATGATTGGAATTGAATCATTAATCTAACACACGACTGGAATTGAAATTAATCTAAGAATGGGAAATTGCGTAAACGGAATTAATATAGAAATGGAGAACTACATGAAGGAAAAGAAAATACACCAAGTGAAGAGTTGAATGGCATAACAACATATGAGATCTCTCACCAATGAAGAAATCTTATATTACAATAATCAAATCAATCTTCATAAAAGAATAATGAAAGCATGAAAACCAAAACCATGAATCAAAGCTAAGAATCCCTTCCTCTTTCGAATCCTAATGACTACTCTAATTCCATATTCTAATTGAATACTCTAATTCATCACCCCTCATGAAGAGAGAGAACTCTCTTTTATACATGAAAGCCTTGAAGATAAGATAACCATCTCATTATTACAGATCCACTTTTCTCTCAACCTATTTCCCATTATTACAAAATATAATCCCTTCAAATCTTCACACATATCTCTCATATATCTTGGATAAGATATTCCAACCAAATATCCATGATCTTCTCCTTGGAATGGGCTTGAATTATCTCCTCAAATATTGAAATGGTGGAGGAAGTATTCGAGAAGTCCTTTTGAATTAATCCTTCTCATATTCCTACACATTACAAAGCTCACACATATTTGAGATATATATGAAAACATGTCAATTTTCTAACATTTAATCATAAATTCCCTTTTAATACTAAAATGAATAAAGTGGAAAATAATAAGGTGAAACCCAAGTATATTTATGAAATGATATAGTGAAAGGTTAATGGGGTGATGAAATGTGAAGAATGATGAAGGGAAAGGTGGATGAAAATAAGACATTTCTTAGCCCCAACAACAGGGCACGTACACCATCAAAAACTTGGTTTTTAAGAAGAGCAACCTACCAGTAAGAGGGCCAAAGTCTAGGTGTGCAAGTGTAGAACAATTTAGGGTTATAACAATCTTCTCCAAAGTGATCAATGACTGAGATCTAATCTCACTTTCACTTTATATCTAGTAGCTAGCACTTAATCAACTCACTTAAGTTACTAATGCCAAAAAATTAGGCATTTAACTTAATTAATCTCACATTAATAAAAAAATGTCATTCAATTTAATTATTACTCATAAAGTAAACTTCCTAAGGTTATGATAGGTTACAGGGACGCCTTCCACATGCTATACATTGAGCCTATGTGGAAGTAATTGTCCGATGCTAATACATCAACAAGGGGCCTCCTTCCAAAATTGTCAAAGGGTCATGTGTGGCCACAAAGGAACTCCACGTGAAAGTAAAGTGGGCGTTTCAAGGTAACAACATCCAAAAGAAAGGGTGTGGCACCTACTAAAAAATGGTGGTTGTGTGGAGGGTTCAAGTGCAAAGGAAGGTGGCTCCATGTGAAAAGGGGTACTTCCCTCACAAGGAAACCAATTCCCAATCATAATGATAGAGACCATATGCAAGAGCCCATTCTATGAATATCATTGTTGATGGGAAAGGAGGGTTAGGACTAGGATGCCAAAAAAGGAGGGAGGCCACAAGCTATCATAATTGGGAAATGCAGGACCTTAATTGAAAAAGAAAGCACCACCCAGAAGCTCAATACAAAAGGGAAACAAGGGATATGCAATTGTATGATTTAGTGCCAAAAGGTCAACTAAGCCACCAAAACAATCCACAAAATAGCCAAAAAATCAAGAAGGGTTCCTAGAAATCCAAAATACTTTGCCAAAAAATAAATTTGAACAAAAATTTATATGTCAATTTTTTTATACTTTTCAAAATTAGCAACCACAAACTAGTAGAGAGAAATATTCGTATCCGAGGTAAACAAAATCCTTTTTCGATAAACGAAAAAGTAGAAATTAACTTAAAGGACCACTCCAAATGCAATGGAATTGATAGAGTTTTTCTAGGATACACCAAGTTTTCTAAGAATAAGAAATAACTTTTGATATTCAAGAGCATATCTAAATAGATTCAAAGGTTTGTTTACATAACTAAAAAAATATTTTTAGATCTACAAACAAGAAAAGATAATACTAAAATTTATTGTTGATTCGAAATAAAAAATGCACAAAACATTCAAAAACATCTTATTGATCTTGGAGTAGGGATAATCATATCCATGCTTTAACACGATGTAGAAATTCAACATGGTCACACAAGGTTGAACACCTCAAGAGTTAACTCATAAAACACATCAAGAAAATAACACCATGATATATGTGGTAAAACCATCAAGAGAGAAACATCTATAGAGAGAACTCATTTCTATCATGTATTTATCGTCATTACTTAATCATATTAAGAACTCTCATGAGGAAATGATACAAAACTCTTTATATAAGCATTATGCATAACTAAATCATTAGTGACATTAACCACCTCATTAATGCCATTAACCATCTTATAGATGACATCCACTAACCATCATAATAAAAGACAAGATAAGGTTGGCTACACTATCTACATTAAATTTTCACTAAAACAAAAAAAATAACTAACATAATGTACTATCCACACCAACAATATCACAACAAATCCTATCAATTAACATTTTTTTTTATCAATTATCTCAATAATTAGTTTACTTTATCAAACTTAATCTAAAAACCTTTCATCGAAACTTAATCCAGAAACCTTTCATCGAAAATTTTCATATGTTAAAATATCTTCGCTTTCCCAATCACTATGTGTATTATATCCTTATAACTATTCTCAATCACTTCCCTAACCACTCATTTTAATAGTGAATTTCTATGCCTTTTAATTTGTTTTAATTCCCTGTAAAACATCTCTATTTATTTATCTTTGATTTTATCAATATATCTATATATAGTGAATTCCCATGGTGATCAATATATCAATATACAGTGATAGTGATTTTATCAATATATCAATATATAGTGAATTCCCATGGCGATCAAACCATTCGATCTTGCATCCCCATCACGTTGAATCCACTGTCTTGCTTGTGCTCAGATGTTGAACTAGAGGAGGGAATACTAGAGCGACATCTCTTCTTTTTGGAACTATCACTGCAGTTTTTGGAGTGAAGTCACCCAACTGGAATGTGGTTGCTTCTGCGCCGGTTTGAGCACCCCCTCTAAAGTGACATCGTGTGTCTTGGAGCTTTTCCCACTCCACTAAAGACTACCCGGTGCCTATGCTTACACTCATGACAGAGAAGATGATGCCAAGCTTGTCTGGAGGATGCCAAATGAGGAGCACATAGGACCCAATGTAGCATTAATTTGTTTTCCTTCATCCGCGTCATGGTCGTAACTGTAGAGTTAATGGCTTCATACCTAGAGTGAATGGCATTGACGTCAAACATGTTGTCCACATTTTCTTGGTGACAATAGATCCATCAACAAAAAAATCTCTCTGCAATTATTTAACACAATGATTATTTAACATAGTAATAGATTTCAACAATTATTTAACTCAATGATTTTGTGCAATTAACTAGACATTGAGATGTCACTAGGAGATGAAAATTGATCTTTAAAACCTATTGAGTTGATTTCACCCTTGATCTACACAGATCTACTCCATACAATAGCTGAATGCCCAAATTTATAGAAAACGTAATATTCAATTAGACAAATCTACAAGAAGGGAAATTGAGTTGAACCTTGAGATGTGTAGTGATTCCACAAACTTCACATCACCTATGTGAATCACTATGTGTTCTAGATCACCCCATGAAACTTGCTCAGAATTCCTTTTCCATTTCCCTATGTAGAATTGAAGTCCCCTTTTGCAGTTCCCGGAGCTAAAAATCATATTTTTCCACATATACGCGCCCTAACAGTTACACAACATGCATATACACAGTTTTCACCATTACAACCCGTGTACATCGAGTTTGGTGATAAAAAATGAAAACTTGTGTTAGGTTTCCATATCATGTCACGAGATCCATGATCCTTGACCTTCCATATATTGGAAACGTTCTGACTCATCCCTTCAGTTCCATTTGAAGGCTATAAAATGGGCCATATCCAAACCGTGGAAAAAGGGAGAAAGAATTCAACTTTTGAGAGCAAAGTTACTATGGAGAAATTATTCACTTCATATTGAGTCTGCATTCCTTTGTCCTTTTAAGTCTGAACACATTTTTCAGCCCCCAAGCTCTTCCCTGTTTGATGGAGAACCTCATTGTCTCTCTTATATGAGCTTGCCTTTGGTGGAGGATTGAAGTGGTGAAGGCCTGAGTAGAAGGGACTTAGTTTCTCAGTTTTGAGACGTGCCGACACAGATGTTTGTCATTCATACACTTATGTTGATCATATTTTAATATAAATACTTGTAGATTATAACCTTGTACAATATTTACTGCAAAAAAATTTTCAGTAAAAGAACAGAAAAGATACAATGGAAAATACAAACATTACGCATAGATTTTTCCCTTGGAAATCCAAACCAGGAAAACCATCATATTCTATATTCATTTATAGTGATAGATTATTTACAATACAATATACATATAGGAGTCAATGGCATCCAAAACCCTAACCCAATGACCTGGATTAGTCAACAACCCTAATTCCTTAACCGGAAATAGAAAACCATCAGCAAAAAACCATGTGCCAACAAACCGCCCAACAATGGACACAAAAATCGAGGCAACACAAAAAACGAGGAAAAAATGTGACATGTTTCTGGAGGCAAAAAAAAATTCAAACCCTCCTGCGCGCCCGACGCAACATAGATGCTACTACTCGTGCAACGAATGTAACACATACCCAACAATACTCTTTTTTCATCCAATTAATGTCTTACAAATATTTGAATTGTTATTACATGGGCATATTTGTTATGAACATTGATGGAGTATGCTATTATATGTGATAACTTTATATATTATCACCATATGATTGCATATATTGGTTGTTGAGGAAAATTTGTGAGTATACTGATTTGAGTCGAGTGCTCAGCGATAGTCTTCATCGAACGTTCGGACGAGGTAGGCTTCTTATATTTTCTTGTTAGCATGTTTGTTTATATAACTTACTTGAGATTAGAATTGATTTCTGTAGTCATTACGTCTGTTGTGGTTTACCCCATGCCATAGAGTGATTTTCCTCATAACACAATGCCATCTATAGTAATAGATACCCAATTGAATGTGTTTTATGAAAGGTCAAAGTGATTTAATCCTCTTGCAATGTAAAACTCCTTGGATTTATCTCATGTCATTGGCTTCACATATTCACATATTTGAAGATTTTCTAGGTCCTAAAAATCTACCAACTAGGTCTATATTTGACCTCAAGTTGGCTCTAAGTTTAAACTGTCAAACAAGGGTTTGCTGTTTTTTTATAACAACAAATTGTTCAGGAACTTCTTTGTTGTTCTGTTACGGTTACATAGTCCATTAAGGTTCTCTAGCATGTAGTTTTTGTCACAAGGTGTTATCACATGCATACCATAAGCTATATAACACACCTAGAGATCTTTTAGAGCTGAAATAATGTTTTTCTAAACACTAGCATACATGAAAATGAACATAGGTATTTTTGGTCAACGTGACCTTGGATAAACCCCCTCGGGGAAAACTAGTTTGGAATCTAAGTGTATAAATGTGGAGAAATGAAGGCGGAATAAAAAAAGTACAATAACATTTGAACCTGATACAATAACAGCTTGAACCAAGATGAAACACAAGTCCAAATGAATAAGATGCGCCCTAGGATGGTGCACCCTCCTGACAAGTTGCCAAAACCACTGAACTAAAGCTCTCTGCCAACTAGAGCTCTAATGGAGAAACCCTCCCATAGTACTTTGAATCTATGTTGTATCTCTCCATTGAAATTGTCATCAAGGTAAACTGACCCCTGCAAGTCCTCCCTGCTAGCTGTGTGCCCTCCTCCTCAAGTGCGCCCTCCTCCTATCAAGAACTAGCTCCACAAATAAATGAAGGACTAAGCTTGTTGAATATCACCATGAATGTGGGCACCTTATATTTCCTCACTCAATGCATCCAACCTCATCCTCATGCCCCTCTCCCAACTCTCTTGGTGAACATAACAACAAATAAATAAGCTCTCCTTTGCCCTTGCACCCTCCTTAAGGAAGCATAAGTAAACCTAAAATATGAGTGGATGAGATCATCTCATCTCATCCCTGATCAATGGTTGAGATCATCTCAAAATAATCTCAACTCAAAACCCACTTTACTTAAGTTTCCATAGTTTCACTTTATGTCCCTCAATTCACCCAAAAAGTGAATTAATTGTCATTTTAGGGTAAAATGACCAAATTTAACTTTTGACTTAAATCTCCTAAGTCAAAGTGAAATTAGACATAAGGTACATGGTACATGGTACAAAGTACTTCCCACATGTGTTTAGAAGCTCAAAAACACAAGGGGAACACCTTCCAAGGTACCCAAATCTCAACACTCCCTCTTACCGAGAAAAGTGCCCTTCACCACCAATATCTTGGATAGATGGAAGTGTCTCTCCATCTATCCAAGATCACCTAGATCTTGGTATCAAACCAAATATCTCCACCTTGGTCTCCCACCAAGGATTTATACCTCCTGGCATCTCGCCAATGATCACTACTCTTGGCATCTCACCAAGAGTCACTCTCTTGGAATCTCAACAAGAGTCTCCCCCTCTTGGTATCTCACCAAGAGTACCTAGATCTTGGCATATCACCAAGATCCTCAAATTGGCCTCTCGCAAAGTATCCTCCACATGAAGTGGAACAAAAATATGATATGCCCGTCTCCATACCCAAGTGAGACTCAAGCCTCTATGGTGCCTTTCATCAATCTATGATGCTCTGAATCCTCTACACCAACCCTCTGTCTCAACATATCTGAAACTAAAGTTGTCCCCGGGTGGACGAGTCACCCTTGATGATGGTGTCCATGAAAACTGAGTCTGATCTCCCTCTGAATCACTACTATGAGTCAATAGGTTCTCCTCAACTCTGTCTCCCCACCTGATGTTGGATGGTGTAACAACAGAAAAAGTAGTAGTGAATGCACACTCTCTCGCAAATTGTTCATCAAACTCAAGCTCCTTTGTTGTCATTTTTGAAACATCCTGTAACTTCTTCTTCTTCTTGGGACACTATCCTACATAGTGACCCGTCTCCCTACAAGCAAAGCATCTCACTGAGCTCATGTCTCTCTTCTACCCATTGTTGCTCTCTCCTCTCTGTGGTGGGGCTCCAAACTTGGGACCCTGTCGACCTCCCCGACCGGTCTTCTTCTTTCCCTTTGTCCAAAGAGAAAGATCCTCATCACCCTGCACTATCTGTTATTGTCCAGAAGCCTTTGATATAAGTCTAGTCTCCTCCTGAATGAAATCATCCCACAATCTCTCCCAAGTGGGCATGATATCCCTGGAAACAATGCCATGAATGAATGGACCACATGGTCTGGTAAAGTTGTTTAAGGTTGTCCTCACCATAGAATCTGGGTCCAACACCTCTCCAATAGCTCCAAGCTCGTCTCTGATCTGGGTGTATCGAACAAGGAAAGAAGTCACCGACTCACTCTTGAGCATGCAAATGCCCATGACTCGATCATACAGAACCATCTTCTGGTTCTGGTTAGAGCTCTCATAAATCTTGCATATAGATACCCACATATCAAATGCATAAGCTTTCCCAGTCAAGTGGGGAATGATGTGATCCCGCACTACATCACATATCATCCTCTTTTCCTTGTTGTTCCTCTTCTTGAACTCTGCTAACAAGACGAGAGCAGTAGCAAGGGGAACATGAGCCTAAAATATATCCCATAGTTCAAGGTCCTCCAAGACAAATACTATCCTGACCTTCCAAGGTGACCAGTTTCTAGCTCTGGCTAGCCTATCCTCCACACACATTTAAGATGTTGACATCGCTGCCCACTGCACTCAAAATTATGGTTCAATTGCAAAGGAACATTGCATCACTCCTCTCAACATAGGTGTGAAAAGAGGCAAACAAATACCGACCTCACTCCTAGAAATATAGATGTGAAAATAGGTCATGAAAAATCAGCTTCACTCCTACCACATAGGTGTGAAAAGAGACCAATGAAAATGTCCACAAACTGCTCTACATCCCTCCACAAAATTTTGCCAACAAGCTGCCACTAAACTCAGTCAATGGTTGTCGACAAAATCTGCCCAAAAGGCGTCTAAAATAGTCCAACAAGATATTATCCAAAACTCATCAAAAATCAGCCACCAAGCTCTAATACCATGAAGATTTTCTAGGTCCTAACAAGATGCCAACTAGGTCTATCTTTGATGTCAAGTTAGCTCTAAGTTCCAATTGTCAAACAAGGGTTTGTCGTTGTTTTATAACAACAAATTGTTCAAGAACTTTTTTGTTCTTTTGTTACGGTTACATAGACCATTAAGGTGCTTTGGCATGTATTTTTTGTCACAAGATGTTATCACATGCATACCATAAGCTATACAACACACCCAGAGATATTTTAGAGATGAAATAATGTTGTTCTAAACACTAGCATACTTGGAAATGAACACAGGTATTTTTGGTCAACATGACCCTGGATAAAACTCCCCTGGGGAAAACTAGTTGGAATTTGAGTGTATAAATGTGGAGAAAATAAGGTCGAATACAACAAGTACAATAAACAGATGAACTTGATACAATAGAAACTTGAACCAAGGTGAAACACAAGTCCAAATGAAGAAGATGCACCCTCCTCACAAGTTGCCAAAACCACTGAACTTAAGCTCTATGCCAACTGGAAGCTATCATGGAGAAACCCTCCCATAGTACTATGAATATGTGTTGTAGCTCTCCACTGAAATTGTCCTCAAGGAAAACTGACCTCTGCAAGTCCTCCCTGCTAGTTGTGCGCCCTCCTCCTCAAGTGCGCCCTCCTCCTAGCAAGGACTAGCTCCACAAATAAATTAAGGACTAAGCTTGTTGGTTACCACCATGAATGTGGGTGCCCAAGATTTCCTCACTCAATGCATCCAACCTCATCCTCATGCTCATCTCCCAACTTTCTTGGTGAACATAACAACGAATAAATAAGCTCTCATTTGCCTTTGCGCCCTCCTTAAGGGAGCATGTGGAAACATAAAATATGAGTGGATGATATCATCTCATCTCATCCCTAATCAATGGTTGAGATCATCTCAAAATAATCTCAACTCAAAACCCACTTTACTTAAGTTTCCATAGTTTCAGTTTATGTCCCTCAATTCACCCACAAAGTGAATTAATTGTCATTTTAGGCTAAAATGACCAAATTTCACTTTTGACTTAAATATCCTAAGTCAAAGTGAAATTAGACATAAGGTACATGGTGCATGGTACAAAGTACTTCCCACATGTGTTTAGAAGCTCACAAACACAAGGGACCACTTTCCAAGGTACCCAATTCTCAACAATATTGACTACCATGAAGGATCTACCATACATGTATAAACTTTAAATTGAAAAATATTACATGGAATTACCAAGCTCTTAATACTACTCAAGGAGCTCTAATACCATGTTAATAAATAGAACACAAGACTAAAGACATAATAACTTAATGGAAAAGGATGCAAGCCATATTCTCCTTCACAATATTCATCCCCATGATACAATTTTATAGTACATGAATGAAACCACCTCATAAACTATATTTTCTCTCTCACCAACACCTCATCAAGAGATAAGGCAAGGATGAGGCAAAATAGGATATAATACACACTTAGGATATGTAATGATCCCAAGCCAAATTCTTTCTTGGAATCACTAACTACTACTAATTTATTGAGTTATTAAGTGCATACAAGATTCATCAACACATGGTGATCACAATATATTCAAGATATAGAAGCACAAGCAAAGATATGACCTTTTTATTATGAGCAATGTAAGATCAATACAATAGATGACCAATCTGGCATAAACCTCAGATGGTCGTACAAGAAATAGATATGAGCTGCTACAAAATGCTCCCGCTAATACAAAATAATGCCTCCAAAGGCTGAATAAGAAATGAAGATCAATACAAGTAGATCTGAATGCCAAACTCTCCAGCTGAAGAATGCCATGCTCCAATAGAAGGCTGAAACGCTCAATAACTTGGCCCTGCTGCCAAAAGTGTCCAATCACCCTAAGAAATATGCCAATTGATAGATCGGGTGATGGTAAGAATAACCCAGGTGCCTGAATCTCCAAGATCTCTCTCAATCTTCGTAGATCTGAATTTCCCACTGAATGGGGTGCCCCACTGGATGACTGAAACCCTAGCTGGTTCGGCCTTGATGAAGGAGGCCTCCAAATGCTCTGAAACTCTCCCAGAATATAGATCGGGAA